>OENT01000061.1:61191-251403 GCA_900239685.1 Rotaria macrura | reverse complement strand
AACGACGATACAAAAGTTCCTGATATTACATTTACTGTATTTTTTGTTAGTATTACAAAGTAAAATTTATGTGAGTTTCACATTTTAGCACCAAAGATGCTACACTTAAGAGTTTTTTAGTAAACATTAATGGTGAAAGAAAATATCTTCATAAAAGTACTGCAATTTGGGACTTGATAGATGAAAAATATAAATTGTCATCGGATCGTTTGAATCACTTTATGGAAAACTCATAAACTTTGTTTTAAATAAAAATAAGAAGAAATATCTAAACTGCTCTGTTTTAAATGTCGAATTATTCAATCCTTTTTGGATCTTGTTTTATCTAAAGCATGTTTCAACATGTTTTTGTGTGAATATTTTAAAATTTCTAGAGGGATCTGAAATGACTTGGAGCATCATATTGCCAGCAGAGTCAGATAGAATCAAATAGATTCAATAGATTCACTTAAATCTAATTAGAATCAATAGATTCAATAGAATCATAGATTCACAGAATCACCTTTTCCCCCTTGCTTTTTTGTCTTATCCCTTCTTTTAGTATTGCGCTGAGTTTTTCTTAGAAATTCATGTAACCATCTTAGAAACAAAATCGCTCTTTGGCGTCAATGTGCTGTTCAGTGTGCATGTTGTTTTTTCCCGGGTTCAATCATGAGACAGTGCTAAGATTCGAAATAGTAGATGTTGCACGTACTTTTGTCTTCCTCAATGCACTTGTCATTAAGCTTTTTGATTTTTAAATATCTGAGATCATATTACAATACTTAGGCTCCTATAACATCTTGACTACAACTAAGTGAAAACTTTTCAAGCTATTCAGGTTTATTTCGAAGTTAAAGAACGATAAGAAACAGATAGTCGTCACCCTACTCTCTTCTATTAGTTCATCATTCTCAAATACTTTGATGGTGCCGCATGGAAATTGAAATTCTTTTTCTTGTGTTCTTCTAGAAAAAAAAAAGAATTAAGATATTGCTTTCTAACATAAAATTTGTGTTGAGTCAACTCAATGGTGGAAGAAACATATTTCCAAGTCGTGTATTTCTAACGGGTACTTAAATTTCACATGTATTTTATTACCGGAATAATGCATACGCCCGCTATATAATCAGATGAAAATGTTATTGGTATATTTTTGTACTTTTTTAAAACTAGGACTGTTATTATTTAATCGATATTAAAACACTAAAGAATTCAATTAGATTTATGATGATAAGTATCGATGAATCGTTCATAATCTGGAATCGATGTGTTCGAAGACATTTCTGCTTTTTTGGTACAACATCATCAGTAGAAATTGATCAACATGAACTTGAATTGATTGACATACATGCGCAAAATTTCTATGTCATTAAAAAAGCAGTCATGATAATAATATGAAAATTGCATTTCTCAATACTTTAAAATATTGATTATTTTACTTTCACCGAACGGTTTTTAAATGATTAAATGAAGAACCACATAGCATACTTCCTTCTTGTGAATACTTTATTTCTTATAAGTAAAAAAGAAAAGAACATCTTCTCGCGAGAAATTAGGTTTTTTCCTGAAACAAGTTTAAACATAAAAACATTGTTTTTCCGAGTTTAACCTATACGTCTCAATGCTTTCTATGACAAAATGCAACGGTAGTTTATTTTCTCTACATCCGTAGAAAGTGATCTATGAAGATTGCTTTTTATAGAATTTAATATAATATATTGCTTAATTTTTCTAAAAGCATCAACAAAACGTGGTCTTTAATCAATTCATTATCAATAGTCGTCATATCTCTTCTTCTGATATTTTGAATAAGAATAAAACTTTGTAACTATTGTTGTTGCTGTAATTTCTGTCTTTGTAATTGATAATACAAGTATGGATACCAAGTGCATACACTCGATTGATTTCTACATACTTTCTTGTCAAGAACGTATTTCATAATAATGAAAATTTCAAACAGAAAAGAAATCTATTGTTTTCCCTTCATTTATATATTATGACATAGCATATGTTACAGAAATTAGTTGACTATTTGAATTTGATAAGAAAAACGCTTTTAGTGTAATTAATATTTAAATATTATACTATACTTCAACCAATGAGATGACGATATCATGGGAATGAAAAGAAAATTTTGTTTGATTCAATGTCAAATTAAAGATTTTAATTGATTAAATAAACTAGAAATAAGATATGGTCTCTTTCGATAACCGGTTCGTTTATCAAAGTCAGATTGAAATATGCCTTACAGCGGAAAGAAAATCCAATGTTAATCCCACTTTTATTCATCAATCAACTGTTTTATCCATATGAAAATTGCAAGCGTTCTTTTCGAACTGGTCAATTGCTATTCTTAGATGAATTATAGGAAGAAAATTGACTTCGAATGCATCTCATATTATTTCCGGAGAATGCTTGCACTTAATCTGACATTAGTAGATGACCTACGGTTGTCTGCAAGAAGGAAATGACTTCAACAACTCAAGCAGTTTGTTTTGCAGGTGTCTCCGTATTCGAGAAAACAATCTTAGGTATCTTATTTGTATCTTGCTTTCATATTTCGAAATCTATAACAAGAAATCAAGTTTTGCTCTAGTTGTTTTAGATCTAATTCAGTCAGCACACATATTACTTTGTTTTTTTATCGTTGCAAGGATTGCTTTTATTTTCATTCGAAGCAAAATTTATGAGATGAGCTAATATTATAAAAACAAGAACGATGATTTCCACGAGGACATTGTTCAAAGTATCAATGAATTAAAAGAAATGCATTTCATTGTAAATTGCAGGTGTTGTAATCTAGAAAACGTCCTGCATGTCGACGAATAAAAAGGATTGCTAATCTGTGTATGTGCCATGATTAAAGTGCACACACATATATAATTTAATGTAAACTGCATTATCAGTACATGTCTATTATGATTCGGGATACTTTGCAAGCATCATTTTTCAGATGAGAATAATCATTTCGTGTTCCATAGATCAAAGTATAAAACAAGTCACGAGACTTGTAATACAATGATTCTTCGATGTCGTAATAAATTCTATTTTTATTTATGAACATTGAATGAATCATATTTTAAATAGTGACACATCATCATACACTATTGAGGATTAAACATTAAAAGAACGGAATGGTTCCAATAGTCGTATAGACAAAACAAATCTCTTTGTAGAGATCTGCAAACAATTGTGTGCAGCTGTCATATTGACTATTATTAGTCTCGTTAGTTGATAGACCATTATGACAGTGACTAATTTCATCAATTCAATAAACATTGCTGCACAAACAGAACGAAGTCAATGGTTAGCTATGTACATATACAGAACGACATTAAACTAGAACTAACTTAAAAATTCATGATGAATTCTTTCGCATAAAAATCTATATATCTACATCTTTATCTATAGATATATATATATATCGATAGATAGATACGTATAATATAACAAAAAAATGTATCGCTTGCTTTTGCTTTATAAAAAGATCATGAATCATATTTTGCCTTGAGAAAAAATATATATGCAACAGCGAACTATATCACACTGTACGTATAACATGCTGGCATCCTGCTACTTGTCATCGTCACTACTTTACTTCACCAGTTTCTCTTTTCTGTCTATATTGACATACAGAATATGTTTGGCAGAACAGGGAGAGAGAGAGAACATTGTCGACAAATATAGTATAAAGAGAAAAGGCAAGCAAGTGTCAGACTTTCTTGTTTTCCATTACCGTTGCTGTATGCAAGAGTCGTCTTCACTGATAGTGCATGCTATAGACAAAAAATGCAAATAATTTTTTTCACAAAGAAGATAATTCGTCGGTAAGTTATGGAAGAATATATATTTAGTTAAAAGCATTCCTTTCTTATCGATTTGTCTTCACACAAAAAATGTCGAAGAGAACTCAATAGCACTTGAATAGGCGAACAAAATGATGTAGTATCAATACATGCTGAGTCTCAATAGCGGCAACAGTGGATAGCAGAGAGAAAGAGACCGTAAAATCGAGAGAATAGTACAATGCGTTTCGGTGATCGATGATCGCGTGATTTTTACTCATGTTCTAGGAAGATGGATGACTGATGACGTTTTGTTCTATGTGACGCTTTGTTTCAATAATGAGTAAGCTTGTTATGTTCTTGAATTAGTAAAGAATAGAAAAGTCATAAAATTTATCTGGAATAAGCAAATGCTTCTAGCAAATGGTCTGCATGTTATTCAATTTATTATGTACGAATAGCAGGTTACGTTTTCTGTGTCGTCAGGAAATTATAGATGGTTTTGTTCCTCTTCTATTAGATTTATTAAAAGTAGTACTCTATGTAGTAATAGCTATCTTAAACAAAACTGGAGAAAAACACACGAGACTAATAACTTAATAGAGTGCAGCAGTGTTGGAGGTTGCTTTCATTTTCTCGTTTTCTTTTTCCATTCTTCATTCACTCATTCATTCATACAATCTCTATAATGAATTTAGTTGATAGGATAAACTTGTCGTCGATGATTTAGACGATTAGACCAAAAATTATACGAGTACTCTTGTGTATCTCTTTGAAGCTTTTATCTTCATCTTTTATGCGCTAGTATTTTTATTTCAATGATTTTCTCTTGAACAATCAAGTTGAATTTGATCTTTTAAATATCTATTTCAGATTTCTGATAATCGTAAATATAAAAGTTTTTTATATCCTGTCATGATGATTGTGCTTGATCAATAATTGATTTATTTTCAAGTGAGTCATTAGCTATTTAACAAATATCGATCATTCTTTTTAAAGATTTCTCGACCATGTCTTGCACGTTCACACACACACACACACACACATATATATATATATATATATATATATATATGTGTGTGTGTGTGTGTGCATGGATAGTAACAATAAGTAATGATAATTATTGTTAAGTTTAAGTTGTATACAATAGACAAAGACACTCATGAATCCATTCATTCAAGTCAGCAACTTATCGATGTCTCCACAAATGCATTCTTCCTCGTTAAAACAACTCTATATATTTTTCTGGCCTACAGAAATTACATGAATATGTTGTTGATGTTACTGACATCATGTATGTGAAGTTTCGTAAGCGATGAAAGAGAATGGCTAACGGCTCTCGGCTTATTGCGTAGATAAGACTACTAACAGCAACAACAGTAATAGTAATAAGCAGCTTTTCTTCTTCTTTTCATTCTCTCTTCCTGTTCCTGGTCGTCATCCCAAGAGACAGAGAAAGAGAGAGAGAGAGAGAGAGAGAGAGGGAGAAAGAGAGTTCCGCAGTAACCGGATTAGATAAATGCCAGAAGAAGAGAGCAAATCGATGTATGCGTACAACGCATGTCATGGTGTTTTGATTGTTCTCTCTTTTATTTTCTATTGTCATAATCATACTAACAGATTTGATCAGTATAATCCAGCAGTGACATATCTATCGAAATGTAATATAATCAGAAGTTCTAATGAACCTTATTGTTCAGTACATAAGTGTCACACACATGTCGTTTCAGTTTCTGACGTTGTTCTAAGGAGTTTGAACAAAAAACAATAATAAGTGATAAACTAAAACAAACTTGCGCCATTATGCTAATGCATTGAATAGAGAATGCTATAGCCACACGCAGATTTGCAAACAGTGAAATGCGATTGTTTTTTTGTTAAATATTAACTTATTTTGCATAAGATCTAATTAGAATTATAGAGATAATCATAGTATATTTTAGTCATTTTTCAATAGATCTATTGTCGATGAATACTTTTTTCGCAAAATCGAGTTGTAATACGTCATATGTTTGTTTTCTTTATGCGATAGGCATTTCTTATTGTTTCCATCCTCCTTGATTATACAAGAAAAGATACTTATAATAGCATCAATTTTGGAAACAATCATTGTACACAAAAAGAAAGAGATTTCATTTTGTTTTACTCATTCACATCTTCTATTTAGTGGAACTATGTTGACATATTTCATTTTTTTCTGTGTAATTATGATAATTCTTAGGATGTATCCGGATAAAGAAGTGAGGTTTCCACCTTAATTACTACAGACGAAATAACAATGGAAACTGGAAGGATATACAAGTCAATAGATAATACGGTCAAATGATGAATGTATACATACATATATATATATATATATATATTCATATATAATTATATACGAAGACTGAGCTTCTCCAGCTGTCAGTCATTGATGATTTATCAATGAATTGATAATATTTTCCTTTTCAACTGAAAATAGTGCTAATGAAAATATCAAGTAAACATTGAGATGAACATTCGAATAAAGGCGACTCATTTTTCCATGTGGAAAAACACCCTAGAGCTATACAATTGTTTCTCTGATTTTTGTCTCGTGTTGTGTAAGCAACGATTCGTTTTTGTTAAATATGAAATATAGAGTTTGATACAAAATAGACATGGAAAATTCAACTCGTTGAAGATCGAAGGTTATTTCCTGTCTTGTGAATGTGTATTGATAAAAAAAACGAAATAAATCATTTTTTTTCACATAGACTTGTACATGTGTTAGACGTTGACATTCAATTGTCAAATAAATCATTCAGAGACAGAAAAAAAGCGAAGTCGGAAGGAAAAAGAACCGAACAAAAATTTATTATGTGGACACTATTAAATATATGTACTATGATAATGTCGCATCATTCATCAAATGAAAAATGATTTACATCGTTGTTCTCTTGCAACATTTTCTTGCGTTCAATATTTTCTGTTTGTCAAGAGATGAAATTGTAGAAGACGAAACATCTGACGACGATTATCGATCGGCGCCTCTAACTCACTATCATTCTCATGACTATCGTCGTTGCCTTTTGTCGCATTGAGTTTATTTATCTACATATATAGTTTTTCAACGAACGGCAAACGGCAAAGAAAAAAAAGTTTGTTGCTGCTGCTGTTATTTTATATTTAGCTCCTATACATGTTGTATGTGTGTCGGCGAGTCGTCGTTTTATTGATTGATGTCATAATTGAAACGCACGAGGGACGAGCAAACGCCAACGAAGAGAAAAAAAACTTTAGCCAAACATATAGATTGATGGGCAACTAGTTATACTAAATGCATATTATCAATTAGTTTTTTTGTCCACTTTTTCTTTTCAATAATGGATCCCAATAGACATAAACAAGAACAACAAAGACCAGTAAACCCGCAACAAAGACGTTCAATAGTTGAAGGCATGGCACGTACAGGTATTAATATTCTTATAATTCTTGACATTCGATGACAAAAATATATACCAGAATGATAATACGATAGACCATTTACTAGACAAATACGCTTACAGTAGTCGTTGTCATATCGAGATAGTAATAAGGCTCTCTTGTTTCCTCTGATATGAATGAATCAAAATACAATTGAACCTATCACTTGACAACATGAGAAAGAAGAAAATAATACAGACAAACAAACATAAGAGATATCTTGAAAATATCCGTGCCTGATTCTCATATTCAAGCATTGCACGTCGAGTAATATATTTTCATGACATCTATGACATTAACATTGTCGGTTGCTTTGAAAGTTTAGTGAATATTGTATTTGTTTTATTCGGATTCGTCAAGAAGCATAAAACGATGATAGATGAAATGAACGAAAGTTGTAGTTAGTCTGTACTGTCGACACGGATGCGTGCATGATAAATACCGTGAATAACGGTGTTAAATCATTGTTCCCTTTATCCATTGTTTTGTTTTGTTTTGTTTTTATTATTAAAAATGATCCATTACAAATGATGACAAGTTCATGGTTGCTTAAATTCTCTCCTGAAATTTAAAGAGCAAAAAACAAATAATTTCATCATGGATTCCTTTAAGCTTAGATTTACGAATTAGACTTGTGACGACTTTTATCACTGTGCGAAAAGCAGTCATGTTTAGGATTTTCTTTTTTCAATCCAGCAAGTGAAATTTATTTGAAAAAGAATTGCTCGTTTTGTCTTTCTGTCAGCCATCATTAATCCTATTATGTTCAAGTGAAAAGGATTCGTCATATGACTATTACTCACTGTAGTTAACTGTATTAATATTAATGAATTAATATGACAATATGACTTATTGTTACCCTGCCCTCGAGTATACAACTTGTTATTAGTTTACAACGAAAAAAACAAAATCATTTATTTTCCTAGTTAGGGAACATATTGGTTTGTTAAGGAAAGATTGATGTATAGGCATATATGACAAGCTAAAAATAGGAAAAGCCTTCACCGTTATTGTAAGGTTTCTGATGATGTCATATCAAACATCAATAACAGAATGTCTACAGTAAAAAAAACTGCTAGGAAAGAAGAAAAAAAGATGGATAACGGTTATATTCTTGATTCGTTATTATTACTATTGCTCGGCTTTATCTGGCATAACAATTTCTGAATAATAATACATCGTTTTTCTTCTGTATTTCTATTTATCTAGCTCCAACTTGTGCCGCTTTTGTCCAAGCAATCGGTCTCTTTCGTGAAGCAAATACAACCAGTGAAGCATTCTTGCCAATAGAAGAAACAATGGCTGAACCTAAACCTAATCGACATGATCAAAACGCTACGAATCGTTCAGGTCGTCGACAATCAAGCCCTGTTTTTGTAGAAAAACCACAAGGCATCGCGAGACGTGGTGCTTTACGACAAAAAAATGTCTACACAGTCAAAGATCATGAATTTATTGCAAGATTTTTTAAAACACCAACATTTTGTTCTCACTGTAGAGATTTTATTTGGTTGGTATTCATATTCATTCTGCCTGTTTGTTTTGTAGGAAACCAAATTCTTTTTTTTCGTTCAGGGGTTTCGGCAAGCAGGGTTTCCAATGTCAAAGTAAGTTATTTTTAGATGAATAATGCATAAAGAAGTGTCATATTTCATAAAAATACTTAAGTTTACATTTTTTTTCATGTGCAGAAGAGATATTTTTCGAATGAATTTTCATGTCTAGTGCTCATTGTGAATTGATTGAAATGAGAGGAAAGTTTTATTGCTAATGAAAAAAATCTTTTCCCATTAAGTTAATACTTTCTGACATAGATTGATAATTATGTTACACGAAAATTGATATTAAAGACCTCCGTATTCTACAATAGATAATTAATCTTATTACAATCGTGAATACAATAAAATGGAAATGAAGAAGCCCTAGATAAAAACAGGAACGTAGATATTCGAGACGACTATTTTTCTTGAATGATGAAGAATTTTTTCTTTGATTTGTTAAGTTCCGCAACAATTAAATTTCTCGTGCCGTATACGTAATTAATTGCTTGGTATTATCTAAAAGATTGAAACTCGTTGACACATGCTAAGTATCGATTATTTAATCAATGTTGTGCCATCAGAAGTGAAGAAATATTTGTCTCATGTAGTACAATATGAGTGTAACATTTATTGCTGTCCTTGACCGATCATGTTCGACTTCATGGCTTGAATTAGTTATACTAATGAGAAATTATTGCAGGTTAAAATGACATTGTTAATTTTTGAAGTACAAGGACATAAAAGAGATGTATATCAAGAAAATTGATTTCTATTTACTACATAGTATTCTACACTGCGCAGTCATCTGAACTATAGATCATTGATATGTATTTTCATTCTATTCTTCGAATTAGTGAATTTATATCTGAATAATTTTTACAAGAATAGTCAATGAAGTTGTTTTATTCAACGAATGGCTTTTTGAATTTCATCAATAAACGATGAGAAGAGAAATTTTTAATGAATCAAGCATATAGCGAATCACATAAAAACAAACAAACCTTTACGAAAAGCATTCTAAACAGTACAAGATTCTTACGAAAACACGGAATCTTCATATTTTCTATTGTCTTCTCTTTAAAAATGACAAACATAGAAGAACGCTTTGTTAAACGATGCTACGCTAGATTTCATCGGATGAAACTTATTATTTATTATTTCAAGGTCATAGGATATGTGATCAATTATAAGTTATTCAAGATCTGTTACGCTTTATGATAATCTTGTGGGAAAAAAGCCGAATTTCCGTACAGTTTTCTATTATAGGAAATCTATTCTATTTGATTTTCTGCTCTACGTTTCTCTCCCCATCCATCCAAGAAATACGGATATAGACCGCATCTAATTGAGAACTTTATTCGACATGTAAACAACTACCGAAATTCGACGTCAGGGCTCAACAAAAACAATACTCATCCATCGTCAGGAACGTAAACAGTTAGAGCAACTTAAGTATGTACAGACAGTTCGACGTTTGATCTTTCCTATAAGTTATGATCTAATGTCAAATGGAAAGATATTTTCGTGTGCCATTTCATCGCGCATTATAGAATTCTCCAAGGAGCTTTCTTCCAGTCCTTGAGATAGTTTTTGTTGAAAATAGCATGCCGAGATACAAGGCATGATAGAGTTTATTGCGTTTTAATGAAGCTCTGTTACGATTGGCTCAACAAGAAAGTTTTCTTTTATCAAAGTGTCCTTTTTTTTGGAGATTTCAAACTTTTACGTCCATTCAAAAATAATAAGAATCAAAATTTAAAGCCGATGTAATGCTCTACATACAAACACACTCATTCCAATAGAAAAAGAAAATTAACTCGATAGAATAGAGACTCATAGGAAATTTTAGGTTGTCAAATTAACTATTCCTGTCATTTGCTGATTAAATGTCTCACGAGGATTTCATGATACACGATCACAAAATTTCACGGTAGTCTTGCATCTAAAGCTCTAATATATTCTGAAACATTTATGTGATTAGAAAAAACATCGAGCAAGATCTTTATCTTGCGAAAGCAGTTTTCTCTAGTAGTACTGTACATATTACGTTAGTCTCTCTGACTTAATTCTTTGTCTTACATTTCTCAAGCGATACCATTACGGATTGAATATTTGAAAAATTTTTATCAACCCATTGTACTATAAGCTTATCGAAAAAAAAAAACTTGTAAGCGATTACTTGAACGAGGAAAAGTGTATAATTTATTCTAGTTGCTTCCATTAATATTTACATGTGTTTCAAAGGCATGATTCCAGACAAGATTTGTCGATGACCGAAGTTATCTTTCGAACACATTATCAGTATTCTACTGCTAGTCTAAGATATTTATCAAAATGTTGCATATGCAAAATTGAAGCGGAAATTTTACCTACGCATAATTGGCGAGATAAGCAGAATCCAAGAAAACGTTTGATGATGCATCAACTGTTTTCATCTTTTCGAAGATTGTCGCTTACTTACACTTTGGATAGGTGTCGTGATTACTGCAAGTCAATACTTTTAGAAGATATTGTGTTTCTCTCGAGACTATTATCTGAAGATTGATAGAAGTTTATTAATAAGTCGATTGATACACTGAAATTACACTGTAAAACGTGTTTGTTATTGCTTTAAGGTAGCATGAAAATAATGGTAGCTTTTCAAAGAAGATTTCCTTAAGCTAAATTTCAGAAGGCGTCTTTTCGAGAGAATATTTTCTCGACATGTGTATCTTGCCTCCACATCTCGAGTTAAATGATTAAAGAACAGTTAGCTACACTATCTCTAATACTTATCAAATAGTTCGACTGTCTATGATATGATGTCGTTTTCCATTTAGTTTGTTCTCTTGTTGTTCACCGACGTTGTCATGAATTTATTAGCTTTACTTGTCCTGGTGTTGACAAAGGAGCTGATTCTGATGTAAGAATTACAAATGCTTATCCTAGTGTACAGTGCACAAAAAAAAGGGAATTTTCTTTCTAAAATTAGGCACCGAAAAATAGCCACAAATTTCAAACTCATACCTATACCTCACCAACCTTTTGTGATCATTGTGGATCCCTTCTATATGGCCTCATACATCAAGGTCTCAAATGTCAATGCTGTGATATGAATGTTCATGAAAAATGTCGAAAATTCGTACCTGATTTATGTGGACTTGATCACACTGAACGTCGTGGTCGAATACATTTAATTGTTAAATATGAACACGAAAATAAGTTAATTATTGAAATTGTTGAAGCTAGAAATTTAATTCCAATGGATCCAAATGGTTTAAGTGATCCGTATGTCAAAATAAAATTGATTCCGACAACACCAGATGTATCGAAAAAGCAAATGCAAAGTAAATATAAAACAAAAACTGTACGTGCTACATTGAATCCACAATGGCTTGAGAAATTTTCGATGTAAGTTAAAATCAATCGATTGAAATAAAGAAAAAGCTATTTTTTCATTTTTTGAACTCCATAAAATAGTGATTTGAATGATGATGATAAAGACAAACGATTAGTGATTTCTGTTTGGGATTGGGATCGGACGTCGAGAAATGATTTTATGGGTTCACTTTCGTTTGGTACTTGAGAAAAATTTCTTGTTGCCTTTCTTTCTATCGTATTTTTTTGTCTTATTATTAAAACAACAAGGTGTGTCGGAATTAATGAAAGAATCAGTTCAAGGCTGGTTTAAATTATTAAGTCAAGAAGAAGGAGACTTTTATGCTGTGCCCGTACCTAGTGAAGAGGGTATAAGTAAAATCAAACATCCAACAGTATGTTCTAGTGTTCATTTATTGTTCAAATAAGTTCGAAAAAACAAACATTATTTTTGATCTTTCTTTCAGAAGGCTACATCCGATTCTGGATTACATTTTACTTCAGGTGGATCAAGCGAAGTCGAACTTCACAAAACATCGTTGCGAGCCGCATCTCGTGCAGAATCTATTAAAGAAACCGATTTCCACTTTATCAAAGTTCTTGGTAAAGGATCATTTGGTAAAGTAAGCTGAATGAAATCAAAGCTATGCTACAGTTTCATGTTATCATCAATAACTAAATTGTATTTATCAAGGTTGTCTTGGCTGAGCGCAAAGGAGCACCGGATGAACTCTATGCAATTAAAATATTAAAAAAAGATATTGTTGTACAAGACGATGACGTTGAATGTGTTATGATTGAAAAACGTGTATTATTATTACATGATAAACCACGATTTCTCGTTCAACTTCATTCTTGTTTTCAGTCAGAAGTAAATAGAAAATACTTGAAAGAAAGCAAACATCGATTGGTTTCGTTTTCATTGTTTAGGATCGATTATTTTTTGTGATGGAATTCGTTAATGGTGGTGACCTTATGTATCGAATACAGCATGAAGGAAAATTCAAAGAACCAGTTGCTTGGTAAATAATCATAAATATTTGATAAAAGAAATGCTTGTGTTGTGAGCCATTGTTTTATTTATTATTTTCATGAAGTTTTTTAAATATTTGTTCGAGTTTTTACATGAAACTGTCGTTCTGTCTACTGGATAAAAGACTGATTGTGAGAAATCAAAAGAAAATACACCGATCGATAATGTCCTAGTTAACGTATGATTTATTTTATGAAAGCTAGTAAATGAAAGGTAATGAAAATGATGTCTTATCCGTATGTGTGTACAAAGCTAACCATTCTGATGATCGATGGTTCTTTACAAAAATCTCGTTGTTCTAACTAAGAATAAGTTTATCTGTCAAATAAATCTTTGATTTGTTTAGCTTGTAAGTCACACAGAATCGGCTGAAAAAGATCTTCTTTCTCGCCGTATCTAAGAAACATTGCTGAGGTGATTACATGCGTACTTCTTAAAATTATCTATACTGTTTTATGCTTCCTAGGATCAAAATAATTTATCTGAGGAAAATCTTTTTCTCTTAATTATGAAGGAATCAAGTTTTTAGGAATCAGTCAATCAATCTCTGTGGGCGTAGCTTCCAGTCTTCTATATATATATATATATATAATTTTTTTCTGAATTAAGATAGTCGATTATGAATAATCAATGTAATTTCGTGAAGTAAACAATTCGATAACAGAAGGTATTACTTTATTAATTAAAGTTATCAACTGATCGACTTACTATGGAACATCTTCTGATGATTCATTCTGATTTTTATCAATCTGATTGTATTTACATAATATTCAGTGTTTTAAACACATCTTAACTCGATTCATGTTTCCCCGCGAGTATTTGCCAAACTCTTTGTCTGTTTCTGAGAAGAATGCAAGGTTTTGAAAAAACTAGAATAGGCATCTAAAGTCTTTGTATAAATTCAGGATAGGGATTCCCTGCTAGTATTCCATTCATTAACATGTTTTGCTGTCAAAGTCTCATTATGTGAAGTAACTTTACTCAACATCTTGCAATATTTGATGGGCACGAGTCTAGTTGAATTTATTGTATGTGCTTAGTTTTAGACCGAAATTCGAGAGGATAGGTTTTTCAAAATGAAATTTAGTAGTCATTAGAACATAGATTTCGAAAAAGTTCTCTTATCACTCACAATCACATCCCTAAATAGTATTGAAAAGTGTCATCATCAACTTGAACAACGATATTTGATTTTTCAATACAATCAGCAATCGAAATCAGTCATTGGAGATATTCTCCTTTGATTGCGGTACTACTCAATAAAAACCTCTAATATTTCTGTTTGAATACAGCTTAGTATTAAATTTTTGCAATAATCGGCATATGCAAGCTAATTTGTAATATGTCTCTATTGTCTTTGAATTACCGCATTTTTTGCTTAAATCATTCGATTATCGAAATGGAATGTATGATTACTTTTCCAGATTAGCAGATGTTTCTTAAATAATATTGCTGGAAAGATTAGACTCTAACAAAAGAACGATAGTTGAATAAAAAACAAATAACATTACTGTTAGTTTTCTTAGTTTCAATAAGTAGGAGATGGCATAAAACTCGTTGTTTTCTATTCAATTCGTTTCATGTCTTGTTTCACTCATAGCTTTAGAGATAATTCAAATTAATGTCTGCGCCAGAATTTAACAATAATGACTATAGACTTCGTAGGTCAACAACAAAAAGAGCTAGCGAACTGTACAATTTGGCAATAAAAAGAAAAGAACCTGTAATATTTCGTTGTCCGACAGTATAGAAAACACAATTATTGTAAGGCAGATCGTGAGCAACTCATGTATGAAAATAAAGTTCTCTTGCAATGTAATGCTGATTTCGAAAAGAAAAAGGGATAAAAGAACTTCAGATCTTTAAATCGAAACATGATGCCGATGATTATATTCTCATGTTTTCATTCTGAAGAAAAGAAGTTACATATCCGTTCGATCAAATTTTGTAAAATCGTTTTACTGATTTCTAGTGCATCGTTTTCGTTTTACGTAATGTTTTTTAATAGGGTATAACATTTTACCGTCTGGATGGTAACTTCCGTTTTCGCCGAATTTTTTTTATGCCAAATTCACTTTCATCGAGTTCCATTTTCTCCGTACTCCTTTTTCTTCGACTTTTATTTCGCGGACAACATTTTTTGACCGGAACATAACTGATCACATATGATTCATTCTAGATTTAAAATTTTGTTACAGTTAACGGGTTTATAAACAAACTCACATATATCCATCTGAGTTGGTAACCACATAAGTTGGTAACTAAGTCAGTTGAACCTTTTGCATACTTGGAAACAGATGCCCCCAGATAAGGATCTGTGCTTCTTCCATTCATTCATACGCAAACCACATCCACAGTTACATGATCCAGACCCCGCCCTCCCCTACGTCTAGTAAAATCGGTCTACTAAACTTTGGTCGAAAGTAAAAATGTCGAATGGACAAATGTCGAAAGTAGAGGCGCCACGTACCATATCACCCACATGTTATGTGGCGCCTCTACTTTCGACATTTGTCCATTCGACATTTTTACTTTCGACCAAAGTTGGGTTGGGTGCCCCGTAAAATCTGTTTCCAAGTATGTAAAAGGTTCAACTGACTTAGTTAACAACTCAGATGACTATCAACTCAGATGATTACCAACTCAGAGGGATATGTGTGAGTTTGTTTATAAACCTGGTTAGCTGTAACAAAATTTTAAATGTAGAATGAATCATGTGACCAGGTATATTTCGGTCAAAAAATGTTGTCGGTGAATAGGAGTCGGCAAAAATGGACTAACTCGTCAGAGTAGTCTAAAATATTTTTTGAATCTGACAGTTTTCGTCATTATATTGACTTCTCAAGGTCTATTTTATCAATTATTGAGATCCGTAGGTCGATAATTAAGGGTGTTGTTCGATCATTGAATTTACACTCATGTTTCTTTAGTGCTGGAGCTACGCGTTAATTAAGATTCTTAGCAGAGCCTTGTTGTCCTAGAATCATAAGTTAAGATCACACGTCGAAAGGCTACAGCTGATGTTCTTGTTCGACTCTATTTTGTTTTGTTTTTCTTCGAAGTTCTTGTCTTATCCTTCTAATTCAAGTTTAACATCTTTTTACATCTGAAAAATAGAACATTTTTCGGTCTTCTTGAAGTAAAAGCTATAAAATGTGTCCTAAAATACCATAGGAATAAAATAAACGTAAGTTTATGATTAACCAAGATTGAGAACGTAAGCAAGAAAACACGATTATACAAACGAACTATAAATCTACGACGAGTTTCAATCAGTAAAAAAATAATAAGTTGAAACAAAGAATAGAAATGATCTGTCATCATCAAAAAACTATCTTTATCTAATTTGTTCTGTTTGGAATTAAGTTGACTTACATCTGTTGTTAATTAAATCTGATAAGATCCCAAGCATGGACAAACTTCATCAAAGATATTCGTGAGTAGACATCGTTTGAAGATGTCTTCATCTACAATTAAATTATCCTCGCTAGATTAAAAGTATCAAATTTAGATATAGTTTCATGAGCAGACTTCTCGAACATCAAATCAGTTGCATAATCGTATCAATAGAAAATCTTTGTGGAAGAAGAAACTGCCATTTTAATATTTTCAAAATAACTATCCTACCACACCAATGAAAGCATTTCCATTGATAACTATGATACGTATCCATTAGATTAGATATTTTGTAATTACTTCTTTTCCCCTACTTATTCTCTGTATCAATCAACCGAAATCCTTTATTGTTTTTCGACATTCATTTTAAATGCCCGTCTTGAATGAAATGAGAGAATTTTTTTAATTTTGACTGTATTCGGAGTAGAATTTATCCATTTACTTGAAACTTTTAGCTTTTATTCTGCTGAAATTGCAGTTGGCCTTTTCTACTTGCACAGCAAAGGAGTGATTTACAGGTAAGTCGAATGATCTATAACTATTCATTTGAATATGAATATATCTATTCTTGTAATTTATTTATTTTTAGAGATCTAAAACTTGATAATGTTTTGTTGGATCGTGAAGGACATATTAAAATTGCTGAGTAAGAATGAAAACTCAAATAATATTTAGATTCGTTTTCATATTCATCTTCTAGTTTTGGAATGTGTAAAGAGGGCATTATGAACGATGTCAAAACATCAACTTTTTGTGGAACGCCCGGTATGTGATGATTAACGCATTTGAGATTCTTCTTATATTGATTGAATTCTTCTAGATTATATTGCTCCAGAGGTTAATCATGAAAACCTTACTATTATAAAATTCATCAATAAATTTTCTTGCTTGTTTTTCCTATTGCCATTTTATAGATTATCATAAATCAAAAATATGGTAAAAGCGTTGACTGGTGGGCATATGGTGTATTACTTTTTGAAATGCTTGCTGGTCAACCACCGTTCGACGGTGAAGATGAAGAAGAACTTTTCACGACCATCAAAGATCGTAATGTATCTTACCCGAAATCAATGTCATTTGAAGCTGTGAATATTTGCAAAGGAGTAAGTTTAGTGTTCAGTATAACTTATAGGCCATTATGAATAGGAAAAATAACAACTGTTAACGATGATTTATTCAATACTGCCAAATGTTTGCAAGATAGTTTTTTACGGAAACCTGTTTTATAGTAAGCGAAGACTTTAAATTAGAATATAAAGTAGACAAGTAATAATCAGTAATATGCACTCTCATATTCATCTTCTGATATCCGGATGTACTAGGAGAGTGCAACAAGTCCAAGACCTTCGAATTTGGTGCAAATAGATTTGAGTAATTTTTTCGTGTGGTATTTGGGTTTGGATTTTGGTTCGATCTTAAATTAGCCAAATCTGATGAGACTTTGTAAGATAAAGTTCCAGAAGGGACAAAAGAATTTTAACTCTTATAAATTGATATGACATTGTCTGGATTTGGTATAGGTTTGCGATTTGGGTTTGTGATTGAGATTTAGTGTCAGTGTAACACGACTACAAAGTTAGACTTATGTTAGATTGAAAATAATTTCCCAAATCCATGCAAGATTTGTTGCCCCTCTAAGATGTAAATCTCTTCTACTGTAGAAATCGTTCCCTAACATACGATTTTTGGTAGGTATGAGAAAGATCGAAGAAAAAAATGTCGATCGAACAAAAGGTCGAAAACTAGATCTTCATGTTCTGCATGGAAAATTTGTTTTGTTCAACCGCACTGTATTTCCTTGTTTCCTTGTACGAAATAAAGGTTCTTATCAAAAAAATTGATTTGTTTTGTGTATGTGTCTGCAAGGCGGGAAAGTCAATAAAAAAGCAATGAAATATCATATTGACGTTGATTTATTTGAGAAGATTTTGAAAGTTATGATGAATAATTAAGGGAAGCTTCACATCTGAAAAACTTGACAGACGACTCATGACGAGTGATCAGAGTGGCGGATGCCATTGGATCAAATCGAAAAACTAACGGATCCGATAGGAATCCGTTGAAAGTTGTTTGATTGATCGTGGTCCCCGTTGGAATACCAAGGATTCCGACAGGATCCTGTTGGAATTCTCGGGATCCAATTGGATAGCTTCATCCTCGGCTATCATAGACGTTTGCCAATATATTTGTCTAAAGATCCAGAGGTTTGATACAACAAGATTTATTATCTTACTACATGAACAAAATATGATTAATAAGTCCGAAATGATGACTGCAATCTTCATTAATTAATCAACAGCTCACATAGCTTTTGTTAAAAGGGACTCAGCTTATCGCTAGATAGACTACTAGTATAAATAAGTCAATGATTAAAATTAACAATAGAAAAAATGATAGATGAATAAAGTTCGAGATCGCGGTTTTAATATATATTGATCGAAAGAAAATAAATATTGTCTCGCCTAGACATCTTGAAATTTTCGACATTTTGTTCTTCTATATTTTTTCCTTCGATATTGATTTTTGGACATGTTTTCCTTCGATCTTTTGCCATCCAATCAGATTTTTCAAGAAGAAATCAGATTAAGGTACCCATATCGACAAAATCATTGTTATCTTATCTCTGTATGATAGAGTTAAGATGAATGGTTTCAACAACTTGAAGTTTTCGTACCATTTTGCACAATGAAATGATATCGAATATTCTATTGAAGATAGATGACAAGAAAATCTTCTGCAATTATATACTCTACTATGACATGTGTCGATTGTAGTCGACCTATGAAATATCGATGAGGGATAATTAATAAGACTAGAGTTGAAGTGTAAAATTCTATGAAAAGTAATCTTTCTGATTAAGAATGAGTCGATAACAATTTTAATACAATGTTGCTGATGAGAGTTATTCTGCAACGAATTCTATAGCGCCGACGTTTTTTTAGATTTATAGAGGTTGTAAGGACGTGATGAAAAGATTTCTTGTCCGTGAGTAGATATTGTATTATCTCAATTTTATTTCAATGAATACTTCTGATCCCCAAAACATCTAAATCTTAAGAATGAAACTTGAGGCATATCGTACAGAAAAACTTTTATTAAAGACGTTTCAAAGAATTTAATTTGCTTCTAAGTAGGTTAAAATCAAAACATTGAAACTATGGGTGAGACGAAAGCTTTCACGATACAATCTCCTCTTTATTATCCTACGGTTTTCAGTTCAAAACTCTATACAATAAAAAGTTTTCTGGAAGAGACAATGGCATGCAGTCCAACACATTCATAGAAAGATAGCATTTCTCTCAGTGATAATCTTAGATTACGAACTCATGTCAACTTTTGTCTGACCTATTTGATAATCCACTGGATAAACTAAGTCTGGACACAAATGCGACGAAGCAACTAGGAAAATTCTTTCAATATCGAAAATGTTAAGAATGTCAATAGAAGTTTTTCCTAAGATTATTGGATTTGTATTCTGAAGATTTTATCCATATCTATGTCGATTGTTGAAGACAAATTTTTCATGATATCAAATTGACATGTGTTATATTGGTGACATGAAACTTAAAATGCTTGATTATGTCATACGTTAACTGAAACTAATGATGAGACTGTTTACTGAACATTTATTTAAGTGCCCTTGCATTCTTGTGCAATCACACAGTTTGGTTAAGCATGTTAGTCTCATCATAATAAATCTTGTTAGGCCGTCATAGATGAATTTGCCTTGTGTCCATAGCATTTTATCGATCAATAAATAGTACCAATGATTTTTAACTGTCAAAGATTATCATAGAGAAAGTTTTTTTTCTACATTAAACATAAAATTGATTAAACATCGAGTATGGCCATAAGAAACGACCATCAAGCCATAGTAGACAATATACGAATAAAAATATATAGAATAATTGCTGCAACGGCTATCGAACAAATCTTTTATCTACATGATTATTGTCAGAAACTTTGTTCAATGAAGAATAATCTTTCTTCATTTATCTATTTTAGTTGATGACAAAAAATCCTCTAAAACGCCTTGGCTGCCATCAAACGGATGGTGAGCGTGAAATAAAAGAACATTCGTTTTTTCGTCGTATCGATTGGCAAAAAATTGAAGCACGCGAGGTTCAACCACCGTTCAAACCGAAAATTGTACGTATTCAAATTTTCAATGTTCATGTGTCTATATCGATTCAATTAGATGAATATCTATCTTTTGACTGATAGTTTACATTATTAATTATTATTTATTTCTTTTTATTAGTAATAGTAGAAGTAGTAGTAGTAGTATTGTGTTTGTGCATTGTCTTGTTTTAGAAAGACCCTCGTCAAGCGGAAAATTTTGATAAATGTTTTACAAACAATCCATTTAAGAAAACTGAATGTGATAAACTTGTGCTTGCTTCAATTCATGAAGATACATTTCAAAATTTCTCTTGTTATAATCCGCATTTCATCAGTGGCTTAAGAACGCAATGAGAAGAAAAATCTGATAAAAATTTATCCAAATCAGTGAACACATTTTTCGTGTCGTTATTATTCGTTTGAAATCTTTTGTCTGCTAGTCGTGTGTATGCGCATTTTTTCGTTGTATGTTTTTTTTTGTTTTGCAGTATCAACCGGTTTGTTTCTTCATTTTTCCTTCCTTTTACAAAATGAACGACCGTTGTCAAAAGCAAATAAGCATATGAGCAATCAGAAAATATTTTATGCTTATTCCATTTTCTTTCTTTTTTTCTCAGTAGTTTAATATTTGCACGTCATCGCTTGTATTTCGTATGTTTCGTTTCTTTTTCATCGGTAATTCTTGTTTATGTCAAGATCTGTCAGTATATTTTTTCCGTTCATAGATTTTCATGTTGCTTATGTATGTATTTGTGCCTTGATGTTACATATATGGGTTATTTACGATGATAGGTATTTTCGAATGTTCCGTAACTTTGAATTTATATCGAAAACCTTACCGGAATTGGATAAATTAAACTAAGATAAATGTCGATTTCAGGTATAAATCAATTATTTAGATAGAACTACGAAAAATATTGTTTGAAAATAAAACATCATCGAAAATGCTTACGATATGAAATTGAAATTTACGAAAGTGAAATAATTGTTAGAATTAACTGTATTGTTCATGACAGTAAAAATTTAGTCTGTTATCGGGGAGAATAATAATTATTCATTAGTAGTAGTCTTCATTTTTTCATGATTAATGGTTACAAACCATAATTGATACAGCAAGACTATTCAGCATAAAAAAGTGCTCATCAGTTTTCTTTCGATCAATATTAATATCTATTTATAAGTTTTCTCGTTGAAGGACGAATATCGATTGACATAATCTAACATTCTTCATTAGTGTATACTGCTCTTCAAGTTTGTTTGCTTACTTTAGTTTTAGTAAACGTAGTTGACATCTGGATTAGACTGGCATACAGATACTTTTCATCTGTCAGTAATCTTTCGTACATGATGTTCTTCGGATTTGAGTATTATGATTTGTAATAAAGATATTAAACTACTAGTAGCGTGTAATATCTTTGTTTACGTTTAACGAGTCATATCGGATTAATGTCAGACTAGAATTAAGTTATGTTCTCCTAAGTTCAATTGTAGTCGAGCACGATTGAAAATTTATATTTTGTTTAGAAACTAATGTTTTAATGCATCTGTATATGTAAGAACTTTTCAACCCAGATAATTAAATATTATTGTTTTTGAATACATTTTAAACAAATTACTAGCTTTGTTGATGTTGTCTGCGTTTTGTGTTCTCAAAGAAAATCTCAATCATTAATTTAACGATCAATATTAACGCAATGTATTTCAAGATTTATAATATGAATGTTTTCCTAAGATGATTGAATAAAATTATAAGCTATGTTCAATTTCTTTCAAGGATTCATTTTATTTTGAGAGCTCCACTATTATTGCGGTTAAAATTATGCTATTCTCTCTTCTATAAGATAAACGACTAACAAATATCACAGATTTAGATGAAGGTCGATTACTAGTCAAGACATTACTTTGGTTTTCTTTTTTGTCACATAGGCAAGCTATCATGATACATCGAATTTCGATGGCGAATTCACAACTGAACAGGTTCGATTCACACCTTGCGACAAACAGCTTATTATGAATATCGATCAAAATGAGTTTGCATCATTTTCATGTGTCAATAAGAAGTTCTCAACAACACCACCTCAATATTCTACGTCTTTATAAACAAAAATAATAACGATAACAAATAATGTAATACGATGGTCTTTAAAAAAACCAGTTTTCGTTGTCATAATTGATAGTGATTAACATAGCAAATATTTCAATATTGTATGTCTTGATGTTTGTCAGTCTTTGTCATTATAATTGCTCTCATAATATTTCTATTTTGTACTTATGCTAATACGGCCTGTCTCTTTATTCGTTTTAAAGTATATTTATTTAAGATAATAAATATGTATTCGATGTTTTATTCTTTTTATCAAATCTATATTTGTAGAATAGTTGAAACAATTGCGCTTTTAAAAATGAATGGCAGACAAACAGAATCTTTTGTTCTTCTATCAATATCTATTTGCGACTTGAATAAATTGTAGTATAGGTTGGAAATTCAGATCAATAGTTCCGGTATTCGGATCTTAGCGTTTCCGACCATAAACAAGAAACGATTGGAAAATCGAAATTTCGCAGCTGAAACTTCAGCGTTTCATTTTAGTGTTAATCGATTGGAAATGAGTTGAACCACCTATTGGACCCCTGTTTTCAAACTTCGATGAATATTTTACTGTGTCTAGTAATTTAGTACTGACGAATGAACAAAAAACTTTACTAACGCATGACTTGATAAGCCTACTTCTATCGTTTCATAATAAGCTTCGATTAAAAATGAAAATAGACTGGTCAGTTTCATGTAGGAATAGCTGTGAAAATGATAATAGGTATCATATTTTATGTACGGATATTTGCTTCTAAACCGGTGACAAATCATACAATCATTGTTGGACATTTTCGATCAAATAGAATTTGTTCACAACGGAATTCCTCTCATTATTTCATTCGCTACGAAAAAGAACATCATTTTAACGTCTATTCTATTTATTATTTTGAATAGGGAAATTTCAAACACGAAATTCGAAAACGACGCAATCAAAAAATGATTGTCGTCAAACTGATACTGCCGATTTCTAAGTAGTTCGCTTATAACATATCATTTTCGTATTCATAGACAACATTATCTGAAAGCAGATCAAATTACTGCATATTGTGCATGTATGGAGTGTCAAAATCAATGTAGTGTTCAAGCGTTCGTGTTTCGTTTCGCGGAAATGCACTGGAAGATGTTTGATCGCTTCCATACACAAACATCCATTGTATTATTGCATTCTGACATCGAGTCTCTTGTTAGATGTAGTTTTTGCTTGCCTAATGACTGCCTGCTTGACATGAAAACATGTTCTAGGAAAAATCAACTGCTGCAGATGATATGAGAAACAAAATGAATCGATTCTTTACTAAATGCACTCGAATGCCAATTGCCAAGGAAAAGAATTGAAGAGAATTTCGATTGATCTTGACAATGAAGTTTACTTTTACTGATTTTGTTCCATACGGTGGAATTATTGAAAACATCAGAGCTTCGTAATTAGACATATGCAGAGACAAAGAGAAAGAACGTATCCATACCTCTATTGATTGATCTAGCTTTTAATTTATTTATTGTGAAAACGTTTTAAATAATTCGAAAAAAATCACTGACATAAAACTTCTGCATACTCATACCGCTGAACAACAGTCGGTTGAGTAATAATGAAAAACTTCTTTGAATAGAAAAAATTCATGTCAATTTCTGTTATCGACGAAAATGAAATCGAAATTCAAGAATGGAAGTGATTTTGAATGCTTAATTTTGCTCCATTTTCGTACTAATGAAAAACTTAGTTCGTATGACAACTTATCGCGAAAGTTTTCTTGTAAGATCTGCCACAAATCCGATGAAAAATATGTAAATAGACTAAAATCTCAATGTTCTAAAAATAGCTCACATATAAAAAAAGAAGACTCAATTTTTGAAATATCAATATTACTGTGACAAATGTCGAAAATGGTGCATGAAAAAAACTAAAGTCTGACGATTGACAAATTTTTTTGTTGCTATATATAAGTCCATCGAAAAATATCGGGAACAATTTTCTATTATAGTATAGAAAGATGAGGATTTTCAGTGCTCCAGTAAACAACAGACATCGGGAAAAGAATCGTTTGACATGTGTTTTGAGTTAAGCCCCCGACACGTTAGAAGACCCCCCATAATAGAAGACTCCCCTTGGATAAATGAAGCAAAACACATATTACAAGATCCCCCTTGATAAAATCGATATTTTACAAATAATTTCTGGAGTTTATTAACTTTTTAGTATTTAAGTCCATAATTGTACTGTAGATAAGTACAAACAATATTTAGCTTCCTTTATAAAAACTATGTGTGACGTTCTATGTTGAGAGCACTCTTACAACACGTTTCTCCTTCTCTGGCTTTTCCTTGTCTACATATCTCTTCTCTTTCATCCTTTCATGGGTACGATCAGCTCGTTACTTATACTGTTGACAAGAATACATATTCCATCTTCCATAATTATCTTTCCTGTTATTCTCATCTTCTTATTTGTTATGTCTATCTTTTCCTTCTCTCTCTTTCTTGGTTGCGTATATAAGCGCGTGTTGTGGATGTAAACGATACGATTTGTGATACGTGGAAGCTAAATAAAATGTAATACCATCAGCATTAACTCTTCTACTATCTAAAATCGTCACACTATGCTTAAGTTCGAAATGAAAAAAGTCTTCCAAAACAATCAATTGGAAACAAGTGTTTAGTAAAGAATGCATTTCTTTAGAGAACACATATCATGGGACTTTTTAAGTGCTCTTTTGCAGCATATTCTGAAAGAATTCGTATGGTTCTCTAAACAAAAACATTTCTCATGGTCTTGAGTTATAATGGACTCAGTGCAGAACCTTGGGTGTAACGCATAGGTATGCACCTGTGCCAGTTAGGAACTGGGAACTGTATACTTGGTCTGACTGATACCCCAGTCCGACCATCCATTCCGACTAGGTAAATAACCCAGGGGGGGGGCTGGGTGTCAATATCACTCAATTCATAATCAAATAAATATTGTTACCCTTTGTAAGTAACTTTAAGGTATATAGAGTTAGGAGTGCATGAGTTATGCCCGAATATCTATTTCACTAGGTGCCAGTTTGACTAGGTATCTTTTGAAATGATCTATGACTCAATCAATAGTTAGTAACTGAATTATGCTAATACATTATATTATCTAAACTTGAGAATGAGTTGAGTTATATAAATACCCAGTCGAGCTGATCACCAGTCGAACCGTTACCGAGTTAACTGGCACTGGTGCACACCAAGTAACGCATGAAGAAATCTTTGTAAAATAGTAACATAATAGATGCAACTTCGTTGTGTAACAATTAAAAAGCCGTAATATCCGTGATTTCTAGAAATTGTGATACATATTCATCACAAACCTTTCTTTCATAATTAAAAAAAACGTGAATTCATGTATGTACGCTCGAGGCAGAAACGAATAAGACAATCTTGATTCGGCAATGTATTCGTTCGGATAATGTTCTCATCATATTAATTCAATCGAATAAGATTCTTTGAAAATTCGATTTAGTTTTCATCTCTAATACGCATAGGATTTTTGTAAGTACTTCTCGTGAGACTCAGAACGCATTTCTATTCTGAATAAAACCTAAAGCCGTTTTTTAAAATGACCCAAAAGACAATACAAAATGTGTATCCCACTACTCTTTTTTATTAATCGCTTATTCTTAATACAAGCGTACTCATTGAAGTTGACTTGAGACTAATAAATATGCTATTAGTATATAGATTTTCATGTGAACAGATTCTATCAATACTCGCCAAAAACCAACAAGAACAATTAATTTAATTGAGTGTGACAAAACAAGTTAATTATTTTTCTGAGTTATGTAATTATTGAGAAGTTAAAATTTGGTCAAAGGTAGATCTTACCTTTTAGTAAAAAGAATGCAAGTGGACATTTAACCAAGGTTTTCGCACACGTGATCTTTAATATTCTAAGAATATTTATTACCAACGATAGACTCTCTTTTTTCACAAGATATCATTTGTTGCTTTCTCACTATATGCATGTCGAATAATTAAAACAATTTTTTCGAACGATTATATTGAACAAAACTGAATCGAAAGAAAGATTTGTTGGAAAGACTGCTGAAAACAATATAACTTTTTTATGGGACATAAAAGAAGATCCCCTTGTAACTTATGAGCGATAAGACAGAATAGAAAAATCCGGGTCTTCTAATGTTTTCGGAGCCTTAAGCATAACCACTCCTTTGCTCCTTCTCGACACTCATTCAAAGTTGGAAATAGAAATAAAAATGATGTCATTTTTATCTTATTCGGTTCGTTAGAATGATCGATACAAATTTGTCAAATGAAAAACGTAACAAATTCAGAAAATTGCGCTTCATTAATAAATGATAGGTATGCAACAATGACAGTGAATTGCATATCCCCGGTTCACACCAGTAACCAATTCTAACCGAGATACACTGATGCTAGCCGGTGCTCGCCTTATTCCGCCGGTATAAACCAAAATAAGCCAAATTAGGTCGTTCAAAGGTGGTAGGACGGTTACGGCAACGACCGGTTATTTTCACCGGTGCATCAATTGTATACACCGGTATAAAGCACTTATTAGCCAGCATCAGCCGGTGTAAACCGGTATTACCTGTGGAGCGGTTACCGGTAGGGCGATTATCGTTAGAACGTCACCGTTGCATCCCTAGTGAATAAAGTTTCATCACACTTGAGAGCGTAACATGTTTATTGTGAATAAAAGCAACTTTGCCATATTGTAGAAATAAAACTAGTTTTGTAACAGATACTTCATAGAATTGATTTCACTTTTTAAAAAGTTGCATTTTGGACGAAAATTAAAAGAATAGATTTATCAAAAATAAACTCTGTTATTACTGAGTAAGACCATTGATGCTGATTTCCGATTTTTGTAGTATAAACATATACCATGTACTTATGTTGTTCTGGACAATTTTGTATGTTGTATTTATTCGATTATTTCATCATTTCAATTCATTATCATGGTGAAATCGAACTACATGGAATGAATCATTCGTTCTAATCACTAGACATCAGCAATGAGCTATAAATGAATGATCTAATAATGAGATTCTTCAAAGACGATGTCTTTTTGATCGAATTTTGTTACTTTTCGAACAATCTACTAGTGTAATTACAAAGTTAGGAATGAAACTGAACGAAAATGAATGGATTTTCAGAGATTTCTATTCACTTTTCGTTCAAGATTCTTGGTCTGAAGCACAGGTTTCACAAGTGATCGAGAGATTTTTTTTCTCTAGACTATTGGTGTAAGTCATTGAAAATAAAAACAACACTTCTCAGTCGTTCTATCTGAGTCCTTTTTCTTATAACAAGAATTACATGAAGAATTTAGAGGTATAAATACCCGAAAAAAACACATCACTAAAAGTGTGAGGTTCTTTTTTTCTTTAAATCGCCCAATAGTTTGGAGCAAACTCCATTACCTTACTAACAGATCAGATTGTCATACACCTCTCAACTTCATATCTTAGACATATAGACAAGTATCGGTAAGACTAATCAAATTTGATCAGTATTTCACTCTTTAGCATTCAGATAGAAAGTCATAGATAATTCAATGACATTTTTTGTGACTGCAAAACATCTTCCTCGAACGCGTGAGAAGAAAAATTTTCAAGAAAACTTTTGTATCATTTTGTGTACCGAATGTGTTGATATCTTCGTGGCTGAATATATGAGGCGAGTTTTACTCTTACGGAATCCAACCTGACCGATGCCAGATCTTGACATCGACAAGTTTTCTCTTACTCTAGAACACAATCAATTTAGTTGCATGGGAGAAAAAGAAGTGAGATGGTTTTTTTACATTGAGTCTATCGTCTTTATCTCATCATCGATCACACATGACACTCAACATTTAGAATTATCCTCAGACAATGACGGCATGTCATAAAAGCAAGATAGTGCGATAAAAATAAATATTCCACCAAATTTCTAAAAAGGCTGTTAATCGAACTGACTAAAGTAATTCAAAACATATTTGATACCCAATCGATTCGACTGTTTGGCCCACACATATGAAACCACAATTATGTATGTGTATAAATGTAATTCTAACGGTAAATTTTCATTCACTGAAAATTTCTGATTAGAACTCTTTGTTATAGAGTTTTCAGAACGAACATAACCCAGTATAAGTTACGGATAGGTGCTAGGCGAATTCGTTGCGGACAATTCGTCGCAGAGACAATTCGTTTCCGGACAGTTCGTCACATGGACATTTAGTCGCATTGTAGTTAGATTAATAAGATGTGTCACATGTATGTTTTCTTGATTGGCTTAAGTAAAACATAATTTCTTCATTGAATAAACCGTTTCTTCTTGATTGCAATCATTTTTTCTTAGTTGGTCGAAAAACGTTTCCGCAATTAATTTGTAGCCGAGTAAAATATCGAGTTTCGAGAACTGCGTTATCCTGAATAGCGAAACTGTGAATAATCCAATAGTATATTGAAACAGGAAGTAAAACGATTAATTTCAAAAATAACTAAAAGAATGAATTCTCACAGTGCCGAGAGACATTGCGAATACGAAAAAACTTACTTATTCTGTAGGGAAATGATAAGTACAATTAATATATTTTCAAGTGAGAAGACAAAGTCTATTCTTGGTTCTATAGGTTATATTGAAGTTATGGAGCGAAAAACTAATGCGAAGTTAATTTTTCGAGATTAGAATAGAGACTGCAAAGCAAAATTAAAATTAGTAAGTTATTCTCTTCATTTCAGTTTAAATTGTTGTCTTGGTTTAATAAGCGCTGCTGTTAGCCTCTACATTAATTTCATCCCAATCGGTGATCTATGCGACAAAATACTTTTGCGACGAATTGTCTCTCGACGAATTGTCCAGTCACCAAAATACGCATTATCGTAGATGACACAGCAACAAATAATCCTCGAAATATGCGGTGGTTTTAGTTTTATAAAAGAATAGGTGAATCATACAAAAGGAATCCATAAAACGTTTGAGGGAAGCATGGCTTAGAAACTAGTTACATTTTTCTTGTACGGAAAGTTAAAGAAATATAAGTCGTTTATATCGCTGTCTTTTGAATAGACTTCCAATGGAATTTCTGTTGTTGATGAAGCCAACCTAGGTAAAGAACTATGTCTGTATTCGATCCGTCCATCTTGCATTCTCAAGGTGAATGAACTTATCATCGAATTCATTGTACTCTCGATTTTTTACAACGATCGGAAGATGAAGCAACGAGATGCGTAAGATGAGTTCATCATGATAAATCCAAAAGATACGAGTACTCGTTGTCACTTATTAGGACAAAGACAACTTTTCGCTTTGATTCCTATCGAATAATATCATGAAAAAGTTCGATAGACATTAACTGAAGTTAATTACTTGAAACGTTAGTTCAATGATGTTAGTAAATAAAGGCGTTCTTGTTTTATTTGTTTATATTTTGTTGAATTAAAAGGAAGAAAATAGATTGCACAATATTATAGTAGGTAATATCTATGAAGGAAAAAAAATAATTAAAACGACACGTAAGGGAATGCAGAGAAGGTAACACAATTGATTATTGTTTTCTATATTCGAAATAAATAGAAGGTGAAATAATGATCACATATACACTTTAACGAAAAAAACGAATTGCACGAAATAAAAATGGAAAGATATAAGGACAATTGTAATTTATTTCTTATTCATATCGATGTAATCAAGATCCAATTTGAAATAAACATATGGATAATATTCTTGTTGTAAAGAAAATACACCGGGTATATCGATTGCCTACGGAAGGAAAATTTCTTCTAGTGAAACATAAATCAACAAGAACTTTATTTTACTTCATCATTTTTCGATTGATTAGATTGATCGAGGTAACCAAATAGTCGACCAAGTACATCGCGTAAGCGTTTTGTCGATTTTCGTGTTGGATGAATAATGATGGCAACAAAGTTGACTGGCAAACCAAATCTATTCGAGATAATTATGGTATCCAACGAAAAATTAACTATGCAGATTTTGTTTAAGCAAATTTCTCATTGTAAAAAGAAGTTTTGAGACAGATAAACTCATCTTATCTTACATGTTTGTCGAAATTTTATCTCAAGTAAAAGCAAGGAAACTTTACGACGAGTATTCCGTCTGAATACATAATACTTTTGATGCATATTCAAACATATTAATGCGTCAAAAACAAATAATTGTATCAAAAGATTAAAAAGTCATACCCAAGGATATATTGACTTAGAGCTTTCCATCTTGACATCATAAATCTTACTTGTGCCTAATGTTCTATAGATAAATACAGTTAAACAGTCCAGCATAGAGTTGAAGTTTCTACTGCCATTGTTATTTTGACGATATTTTTAATTTATTAAGGCTCTACTCTCCTCCCCCCCCCCCCCCCCCCCCCCCCCCAGTTCAAAAATTGATCTCCATAATGGAACATAGTACAATGCTGAAATTTTGTACGAATGTTAGTGTTAGTCAGTCATGCATGTAAAAAACATTACACCGTTCTATCTTTTTGTTTACAGGAGTTGTGATAATTTCAATGTGTGCATAAACCGTATTTTAGGGGTTGTCGCATAGGCAACGAAATTCTGTCAAAGCCATTTCAAAGTTCTATTCTTTTATTTTATTTTGCACACAACGCTTGGAACTAGAGCCCCTTGTGGCCCTTTTTTTCGAATTTCTTCCTTCTTCTATTTTTAGGCTTACATGTAGTTAAAAGATTTCTAGAAATCCAATAAAAAACCTAAATTTTGTTAGACGTGAAGCATTTTCTCCATCATCTAAAATCTTTTTGAAAAAAACAACCACGAAAGGCCCTCACTGGAAGTGTTAGCTTTCAAAGAATACTGAAACATTTGAGGTTATCTTTTGATTATATAGAAAATTGTTGCAAATGCTTTGTGAAACTCCTGCTTTTAGAAAACTTTAAAACAAAGTTGTTGAAATATTTTTTAAGCAACAATAAAACATAAAATGATATAAACTGAGGCATATAATGTATTATTTAAAACTAATCGTGAAAGTTAATCAAATAACCAATGATGCTTTTCATAATGTTGTATATCGTAACATCTATATCTCTATTCTTGCGATTCCCTTATGTCATCAATGAACAATAAAATTGGGGAACTCTTTCATTCCGTTGAGTGAAGTTTGACTACCAGAATTTTATTTACGACCACGTGGAATAACATGTTTTAGTGAAAAATATTTTCTATGAGAAAAAGTGACCTGGACTCCCCCTCAGCTCTTTTTAACCATTTTTACCTGTGGTCTCCCTCAGGGTTTTATTGGGATGGAAAATATTTTCCCAAAAATATATGTTATTTGACTCAGTTTTTTATGTTGATTCCGAATATCACATGCATTTAACTAGTAAATAAAATCCTGATAGTCAAACTTGTAAAACACAACTCGAATTCGTAGCATATTTTTACAAATGACGAAAAACTCCATTTTTTCCAGACATCTTTCTCAAAACGAAAATTCTAGCCACTTCAGTACATGCAGAATTTTATGGAGCATCTTTCTGTAATAAAATTGTTTAAAATTATAATGGCCTAAAGTATCGAAATCTCCGGCGAGATCTTAAAAATTGCATTTTAGAGGTACAAATGCACTGTAATGGAAAAATTCTCGTTTCTCTGTCAGTAAACATTGAATCATCGAAAAAATTTCAGGGTATGTACAACTGGGTTTATTCTATCGAATTAGGGTAATATCAGTTAGGAAGATTTGTTTTAAACAAATTTTAATGATCCCATACTCACAGGTGTTCTACAAAGATATACAACTTGTGAAAGTCATTACTCCGCCAAGATACATTCGTTAACCGAAAAAATTTCGATATATATGCAGTTTTACATCCTCTACAATCTGGTAAACAAAAAATACGAAGCTTAGAAAAATCGAGTTTTTTTTTGTAGGGCCAGGTCAAATTTTTTTATTGAAAATCCCCTTTTTCAGGAAAAAAATCGGAAAGTTGTATTGATCTTTAACGTACACACTTCAAGGAACTCAAAAATGTATTTGTCTCTTTTTATAGTGTTCTGACGAAAATTTCGAATTTGAAGGGGGGGGGGGGCTTAATAGTTTTAGTTTTTTGTTTTAGTATCAGCGTAGTACTCTTTTCCAGTTGATAATGAAGTCTCATTAGATATGAGTTCAACAAATTTCTATGATAATTTTTGCCTGTAGAAACAGTATAGTGCTATAATCAAAATTCTAGCATGATATCGATTAACTAGAATAGTTTGAAAACGTGTTTCTGTTGACTTTCAGATTCACCTAAGATCTCAACTAGTTTTTGATGAATTTTTTCTATATAATGAGAATACTGCGATAAAATTAAGCTGTCGAATTTCAGAAGCTTTGTTTTTGAGTGTATCTATGTCCTATGGTGTCTTTCACACTCCGATATATTTTGAAAGTTGACTATTTCAGATGCAACCGATCGAAAACTTACAAAACTTTGTACATATGCTACTCTCAGTGAAGTTTTGATCTAAGGGTTAGAAACAAGCGATAGATCAATAAAATAATTTCATACATAGTTTGAACCACATTGAGACAATGGAAGAAAAATATAATATTTCAGTTAAATTCCAGCATCATCCTGAAACTTCTGACAAACGTATTCTATTGCATAGATCTCCTATCATAGGCTAGAATCTAGAAATCAAAAACAAATAATGATCATCGAATCTCTGCTCATAAGTGAAAGGTCTACTTTTCTAGAAACCTATCGATTGGCGAAAAATTTGTATCACAATATTTCATTTAAAACTTGGAGTGCATAAGAAATCTGAACTCAAGTAGCCGCTAGAAAACCAAATCAAAGGTTTACACGAAATCTTTTTGAGATATTAGATTCCGCAGAAAAAGAGTTTCATCTGAGAATCGACTAGGCAATTTACATATAACTTCGTGAATGCTCATCGATTTTTTAATCTAGATCTCATTTCTCTATGTGTAACAGACTCACTTAGAAGTATAGTATTATTTCGACCAATTCACTCGTCAGATATATTGAAAAACTAATTAGATGTAAGGTTTTCATACCTAAGAACCGATTCGACGAAAACTCGAAGTGCCTTGATATGCATAGATGCTGAAAAAATTTCACCAAAATGAATCTTCAGCCAGCGAACAAGATTTGCATAAAGTTTTTGTCGTTCGGTTTCAAGTTCTCGAATCTTTTCGCGTTCATTGGCCAATGCTTTTTCATCGAACGTAAATTCTCGTACAGTAAACCTGAGAGAATAGAATAGTACGACAAGATAAAATGTTTGCTTCCGTTTATCTCCGATTTTCATTTACTTATTTTCTCGACATTTATGTTTAAATGTATCTTCGGTTTTTTGAAAGAGTGTGACAGTAAATAAAGCATAATCTTGATCTTGGGTTATTAATTCAGTTGTACGGGGTACAATCATTGTACATAATGATTCATATTTTGCATGCCAATCATTCATTAAAGCTTTCGGCACACAAACCAATAATGTTTTTAAATATTCACTACCCAAAACGAAATTTTCCTTTTTTAAAACATCGTTCAAATTACGTGTTAATAGACTGCCACTGAAATAAAGCAGCACACATAAATCTATTGTTATCTATGTACAAAAAGTTTTAAAAAAATCACATACGTTTGTTTCTTTTCTAAACTTTCCAAATTCTGTTTAACATTCGTATACGATTGACTACGAAGTTTAAGTTCGCTTTCAATATGTGTCGCTGCCTAATGAAGACAAAGAGATATTTTTATTTCAATCTAATATGCCAAACAATAATAGGAGAACTCTTGCATCTATCATCGGAGATAGACAAAAGTCTGCTCTTCCTATAATAAATACTAACGGATTATATCTATGCATCTATTCGAGTTTAGAAAACTTCTCCGATGCATTCTCGTTGTAGAATTGGTTCTGGTGATTGTCTTTCGTCTCCATGGTGGAGAGAGTTTCTGACGTGTTCAAGGTCTTCTGTATTCGATCAATCTTGACCCTTTCGAAAATAGTTTGCGACTAGACCCTATTAACTTGGAAAATCATACTGAGTGTACAATGAAAATTCCCGGAATGACTCGTACTTAGATTAATATGACTGTCCGTCTTTTCTGATATGGATGCTAACATTCCCTGTACCATCCCTATTGAAAGTATTGGATTTCATATTAAGACTTTAAACACCATAGTGTTTTGTATCGAATTGAAACAGCTATTTGACTCTCAGGAAAACAGGAATTCAAAAGATTCCCACTTGAATTTAGAATCCAAATTGTTAACTATGAACATGTTCTTGAAACGACTGACGAAGAACAAGATACCTATTCGACTTGATATCTTACTAATACTTATTTACAGTACTTTGAACGAACTACCGCGTGACAAAGAAGTATCTCCATAATAATCAAAACAAGTAGTTTCTAGTGTATATTTAATCTAGAATTGATTAATGATGGTAGTTTCAATGAAAACAAGACATTTATTTCTCGGGATATTTCATATCCTCAGATATTAATCATTTGTGAATAATTACATGTAAAAATCGAGTCATTTGTAAAAATATAACTATAAATACCTTGGAGAGTAGACATTGATTTTCATTGCAACTTAGTCTTTGCACTAGAGCAAAAATAGTTTGTACTCTGATTAAAAAAACTCCGTTTATAAATGTCTTCACGAGTTCATCAGTTGACTATGAATCGAAATTCTAAGAAGTCTCTCTTAATCTTCTCGATACTCAGTGATGGATGATATAAGTAGACGCACGTAGAACGATATGCAATAGATAAAGATTCTTCTTCGCCACTGTTATGCCACTGAACAAGTATTTTGGAATTTTATTTTTATCAAGAAAGGAGTTAGTATTATTACAAAAACGATTTACTTGCAACATATGAATTCACAACCTATTACAACGGAAATATTTCTAATTGTATATTTCAATAGATCATAGATAAAATTGTACTCAGAAATATTATTATAAAACACTAAATTAGATGAAAGTCAAATCTATCTTTGAACAAAATCAATGAAATAAAGCTTACTTTTGAAATTATTTCCGAAAGATTTTTCAATGACTGTTTTGTCGGATACTTGGCATGGTCCCATTGAAAATCAGTAATATAATGAAACGGATCAACTACATTAAAATATAGGAAATAAAAAGAATGAACAAAAAAAACCTAGAACAACATACCGTTGCTGAGACCAACGACTAGATTTTCCGCAAGGCGATTACGATCATTTTCGAGTACATCATGAAAAAAAAATTGAGTTAATTTTTTCGTAACCCTAAATTACTCTTTCTCTTTCACTGATCATAAATAATTAATTTAATGTTTACCCTTCAATATAAACGTCAAGTCGAGCAAGGTCATCCGAGAGTGCAACAAGTGAATCGAGTGTACCAACCTACATAAAAATCTACTTCAATACATTTATTAATATATGCTAATTTAACCTTTAAATCAGGAATGTTAAATATAAAATTTTCTGATAGTTGATCGCGTCCAGTGGCTTCACAAATTTCATCATAGCTTTGTTTTGTTGTTGATTTACCTGGTACAGATATTATCCAATACTCGTCTGACATAATTGTCGATGAATTCAAATAAAAACAAGTAGAAAATCTACAACATTGAACATTTGGATGCTTATAATAGACAAGCCCTAGGATTTTACTTCGAGTGATAATGATGTTGATAGTGTTAGTTGGTTTGTGTCAGTAGTGATTATTTTATGAAATGTCATTGGTGAACAAAGTAAACCAATGAGAAATTAAAAAATATATTAATTCCGTTTTCAAAAACAGAAATCTTGCAACAATTCAAAAATGAAATGAATTAAATCTTGTAACTAATAATTTTACTTATTATCATTTATGCATATAAGATACAATGGATATAGTTTTCTTTTATGTTAATCGAATCGTTTGTTTTAACATTCGTTTTTACAATCACACGTCATTGTATGTATACATCTATAGATGTATGTCTACGTGTGATCTTTATCGATCAGCATCTTTTCTCTTTTTCTTTACAATCTTCAAACATGTTACAAAATGTTGACGATAACATTTCCATGTTCGTTTTTATTTTAACTTTACAGCTAATCGACTGTGTAGAAGTGTGCGTACATATTACTGTTTAAAAGAGTGAACTTACTGATTTATTCTCTGTTTTTAATAACATGTATATATATATATATATATCTATATATACCTATATATATATTTATATACATATATACGTATATATATATATATTTATATATATATATATATATATATATACATATATATATATATATGTGTGTATATGTGTATGTATTTTACGTGCATGTGCATTTTTCTTCTTTATTCTTGTGTCAACAGGCTTCAAGCACAAGTGACAAAAAGTGGATGCAGGTAGTCTTTGTCTGCATGAGAGATACTCGAGAAATCAAAACACTTTACTGCATATGACTGTAACGGACGATTTATACATGACGAAAAAAAAAATCGTGAAGTAGCTTTTTTCCTTTGATGTCTTTTCTTCATATCAGTATTGTTATGTTCCATGAAAATGAAATGTTTAACATCTTTGTCAATCACAATAAACGTTCTCATTCCGATTTGAAAAGACATTTCATCATACTTGTATTCTTCATCGATTAATCATAATCGATGCCGAATATCATTTTTCTTCGGTTATTTATCGTGTGTTAAAGTAAAACAAAGACATTTGATCTGATAGTCATACAACGCTTTTCTTCTTCGATGAAATAAAAATATGTAGTCATGTGAATATTCTCTTTACTTGTTCGCATCACAATCTTCATTATAACTAATTTTATCGATTGATTCGAATTTCGTTTAAGTGTGTTGAACAATTTTGTCATTTCTGTTAAATACGAACAACGGACTTCTTTTTCATGCGCACTACTAAACACGAGAACGATTTCTGCTGTTATTAAGAGATGAATAACTGTCTTAATTCACGTGACATTTGTTTTTGACTGTTATCCTGCTAATGTCTTCTTGTATGTCATGAATTTTGGACGAGCTTATGATATTATGAAAATTTTTTTCTATTCGTCATATCCATGTGTTTGATCACACATTTATCCGTTTGATCAAAAAAAATTTACTCAAAGAATAATTTTGAAAATCAAGGCTAGTGAAGAATTTATTGTATAAGAGAGACTGAAATGTCACGTATTTTCGTGCATGAAGTTAATTTATTGATTTGAACTCACGGCGGTGTCTTATTTGAACGAAGATTAACTTTCTTTTGCGTGTGCGTGTGTCCTAATGTAGGCGACATGACATACCTTATATGCATGTTCATTTGATATAGTCTTTAAATTATTTTCTTTTACACAGGAGGAAAAATGTTCACGTAATCGTTAATTCAAACGCCTATACGTTGAACGAGGACTACAATGTACACGCATTCATCGATTACATTTGTTTCTAGATCATAATGCTTGGCCATCTTCGGCGAGGAGCTAATCATGATTTCGATCAGTAAATAAGAATTATCATTAGTATCTATTCCATTATAGTTTTATTTTCTACTCAGTACTTCAAAGCCTATAAAACCAATGAATGGTAATGCAATAGAACGTTGGAAACCAATAGGTGAGGATTTATTAATTTTTCTATGGTTTTATTTATACTTATGAACTTTATAATTAAACCTTATAGTTAATTTCTTGGTAAGTCAAATGCATTTCGCCTATGGTGATTTGTTTTTTTTCAATAGAACGATTATTCAGCAGCCCTTTCTTTCAATATAATGATATTGGTTAATAGATTAGTAATTGCTGTTATTGCTTGCTATTTTTTGCTTTTGTTTGTTGGTTTAGTGATATGAAACACCTACGTACACCAATTTTATCAAGTAATTTTTCGTAGATTTTCGTCACTTGTGTGTCAAGAGTAGGGCGTGACAAGTAGCTTGACAATAAGATATCTGTTCTTCCTTGCTCTTTCAACTCTTTTTCACCTATCGTTTATTATTTGACCCCACATTATGAATATATTCCTTATACAACTATTCGTTCTTCTATTCAGACAAACTTATATCAAGTTTTTTTTCCTTTTGCTTCTCTCGTTTTTTTCATTTTTCTTCTGCTTCTACAAATCGATCATCGTCGCCTGTCTACCATAGAAAGAGAGCTCTACTAGTTATAAACAGCACAATTATTATTTTTCGTTTTCTTTATCCGTCGAACATACACATATAAAGAAGAGAAAAAAAATTGAAAAGAGCGAGAAAAAAAAAAGAAAAGACAAGAGTCGAGATTTTAAAAACGGCACACGTCGATCATCAACACCTTTCTTCCACTTATTTTGAGTAAAAATAAAACAGTATTATATTGTCATTACATATTCGACATCAACCTGATCTATCGATAGAAAACAACATATAAAAATACAGTAAGTCAAGTGAAGGATTCGATCTAGAATGACTTACTTTGGAAATCCACCAATATATCGCGGTGGTTTACCTGCGAATCCTTCGATGTCGCGCTACAACCCTACTGGACACTATAATGGTATGTTGTTTTTGTCACTACTGTTCCGCTTGATTACCTTTGAGCACCAGAATGTCACTTCGAGGAACTTTTTCCAGTACTTCAGATGATAGAATAACACAAGAATTTTTCTTCTGAATTTCTGTTTTCTCTCAATTCAGACCGAATCAATTCTTCTTTTCTATCGAATACTTTACAACCTGATATTCATTCACCGCGTTCAAGTTCAACTGCAATCAACCCTGATCTAACACGAGCAACTCGTTTCGATGCTTTCTTACTAGCTATTGTACGAATTGAAGATAGACGAAGTAAGTTGTTATTACTTTTTCTCGTTTCAATTTCTTTTTTTTTCTTTTCTTAACAAAAAAAACAAAAAGAAAGCAAACGAATGAAATCATCTCTCTATTTTTTATTTATTGACTTAGATGCTTTTTATTCCGCTGAAGTTGTCAGTAAATTACGTCAAAAGGAACAGACACAGAGTTTTATTAATAAACCATGTTCATTATTTGTTACCGATCGTTCACTTGTTATATTCGATCGAGTATCACAAGTAAAACACAGTTTTTGGTTTTGTTTTCAATAGTTTCGACCTTGCTTTGTTTTCTCTACGATTTCACTAGGTTATTGCAGAAACTATTCCGCTTGAAAATGTTGATCCAACATGCGTACATGCTGATGTACCGGATACTCTCAATGATATATTTATGTATCGTTTACTTGATCGGCAGTTAGCAACAACAACAAGTCATGCTAGTAGTACGACAAGTAATGATTCGTCGTCTGTCATTGTGTTTCGATGTTCAAATAATGAAGCACGAATTCTTGTCGATTGTATTCGAACATCTACTGGCAAACCATTAAAACATCTGAAAAGGTAAAATCCAAAACAGAGTATTTATGTTTTTTGTTTTTCTTTCACATGCTAGTTATTGACTTCTTTGCGTGAGAAAGAAATTCAAACCATATCATTTTATACGAAATAGGAGCTAGTTCGCTTTCCGAGAATTCCAAAGATTTCTTTGTAATATACTATGGAAGATAAAGTTAAAATTATGAACCTTGAAGTGGATCAGTCACTTTCTCAACGATTGCACTTCGATATGAAAATGTTATTCAAATATTGTTTTCGTTTCTATTATGTAACACAATTTAAAATTTAAAAGCAGTGTTGAAGTGAACGAGCAAAGGTTTAAAGCCTCCATCGTTTTCACTTTCTTCTACTCAAATACTTGAGATTGAGTTATTTTGTGGTTTCGAATGTACTTTTCCGGCCGAAAATTTTGCTTATCACTTCTGAATGGTTTGTGCCTTCAAGCAGGAAAATCATCTTGATCAACAGTAACAGTCTTTACTTCATAGATTTTTGACACTGAAATTCGACTGTCTGTGGTTTTTGTCAGTTATCAAGGTGAATTTCCGTTATGAGTAGAACGTTAAGTCACGATCAGCAAAATTAACGGACAACGCATGTTTGTTTAATCGTCGAAAAAAATCGCTAGTTGGCTGTTCTTGACAAGCCCATGACGATCATTATCGTTGGAACTTCAGAGAGCACCTTTTTTCTCAGTTCTTGTGGCTGTGTGCATAGTATTTGTTAATAGAAAAATGGAACTTTCAAAAAAGAACAACTCTCCTGTGATGAGTAATAGCAGCAAGAGCACACTTCACATGAGAATCTTCGATGAATTGTGACAACAGATTTTCAGAACTGTTTACACAAATATGAACTATAATTCATCGAATCGCTGGATAGATAAAAAAACCTGTATTCTATCATGCTATTATCAACATCCTTTGTCGCAATTTCAACGATGCGAAGAAAGGCGGAAAAAGTTTTAAATAGATCATAGATTTCAATCTATAAATTCTCTTCGTTTGATGGTAAATCTGCAAGACTAGGAAATTATGAAAATGAAACTAGTAAGATATCAAGATCGGAAACTACAGAGGAATGTACTCAAAAAGCATTTTATCAATGAACAGAGATTATCTGAAATAGATTTCTCTGCACTACTGTCATAACGTATAGGAGAGAAGTTATTAACTATAATCGTAAAACTAAAATCACTATACATTGAAACATCGAAACTAGAGAAAAAAACAACCAAATCTTAATCATACTTATTACATATATTCTGATCGTAGTGAATCTTATTTGTTATTGAAATCTCTTTTGTTCTACTGAAGTGCTCCAACAGATACTCGTAGTGTTCCTGAACGCGTTAATGCTGGTTATTTTTACCGTGAAGTAGCTGACTCAATGCCGCTACAAACTAGAATGGAACCAATACAAATGAATAGTAAATCATTGAAAAATCTCATTGAGCATGTAATTTGTGTGTTCGTTTTTCTTAAGATTCACCATATGTGATTAAAAATCAACAAGCACCGTCTACGGATCAACAATCGACATTAGCTGCAACAGATTATTATAAACGTTTAACAGAAGAACTCAATAAATGTTTTGATGATATTGAATCATTCGTACGTTATCTTGAATCATTAATGGAATACACCAAAGAATTGGAGCGTGATCATCGACGAAAGGATAAAAGATCAACTAGTATGTTTGGAAAATTTATTTTCTATATTAATCATTAAGTTTTTCTTTTCAGCTGGTTTGAAACAAATGATTGAAAAGCTTCCAGATGATCGTTATCTTATTAATATTTTACAAAAATTTAAACATTCGTTTAATCTATTGGGTGAACTCAAACATATAATACACAATCCGAATGCACCAGAGCTAGTACATTATTTATTATCACCATTACAATTTGTCATCTATACATTACGTACGAAACACGTGAATCAATTGAAAGTTGCACAAGAAATATGGATACCAGGACTAACTAAAGAGGCAAAAGAATTATTATTAAATTGTTTAACATCGAAAGAACACGAAGTTTTACGTAATCTTGGTCCTGCATGGATGAAAACAGCGTAAGAATTTTAATTGACTATGAAATTTTCTACAATCCATAATAGACATGTATTTTCTTTTGATGTTTTTAAATAGTGATGAATCAATACCAAAATTTTCCGATTATCGACCAGAGTTTTTCGATGGTCATGCTGTATGGATTCAAAGTGCATCAACTGAACGTTCTCAACCAACAACATTCAATATTGAGTCAGCAAAAGTTACTCATCCTTTTACACAATTCGATGAACGACAACCTCCAGTTTTAAATTCGGCTCGTGTACGTTGCATGGACTTCCTTTCGTAGTTGCTTTATATTTTTTGTTCGATTTAGTCATCGAATCAAAATAACAACAATAATGGCTTATCAGCAAATAATAATACAAAAATCATTCAACAAACTTTACCTCTTGTCGGAAATTTTGTCACGTCAACGGTCGATCGCACCGCCAGAAGTACGATGTTTGAGAATTATAATTCTCAAATGCAAAATGAACATGCTTGGGCGATCAACCGAAAACAGGCTGGAGCAAAGTAAGTCAAATGATGAATCATTCAATGCAGATTTATTTATGATCGACGTTGCTAATGTTATTTAAGAATTTGTGCCGTAAAAGTTGATCGTAAAGGGCACAATGCTAAAGAATTAACTGTACGTCGTGGGGAATTAATCGAAATTGAAGATAGTTCAAAGAAATGGTGGCGCGCAAGAAATTTTAATGGCGAAATCGGTCATGTACCAAATAATATTGTGGAAGAAATTGAAATAGAGCATCGACCCATAGTATGTAGATAAAACTAAATAAATTATTTCGTTTCTTTCTCTAAGTAAATCATTTTATAGAAAATAAAACCATCGATTCCATCTGGTACTAATTATAGCCAACCTCTAACAACTACGAATAGTCGTTTACGTAATAATTAATTATAAAAAGGAAATAAATATATTCATGAAAAATTAATTTTAAATTTCTTTTTTTCTTTTCCTTGTTGCCATCGTATGTGCACTTTATTTTGATTTTCTTTATATGTATACGTATATAATGTAAGTTCAACTGTTTATTCTTTTATCTAGAGTAGAGATATAAATTGTTAATGTCAGCAAGAAGATAAAATAAAAAACAGTGGATTTCTATTAAGACAATTTCAAATCTTTTCTTCTTTTTTCATTTTTTTCTTTTGCTCGTCTTTTTTCTTACTTGTTAGCTTTTATGTGCAGAACAGTATCGTTTATTTTATACTATTTAACTGCACAATCGAAATGCCTATCTTATCATATGTTGCAATCATGTGTCTGTATGTACATAGAATTTTTTCCAAATTATTTTGTGCGTGTCTGCTTTCTTTTTTTCTTCTCTCTTTGTTGTTCAAATAAAAATTGAATGTAGAAAAAAAACAACCAAGAAATGAAAATAAAAATCTCTTCGTTATCATCGAATCTGGCACATGTCAATAATAATAATTTTTCTCGTAACCCAACTGTTGTAATCTCGACTAATCATACACATTAAAATCAACAAGATCAATATTCATAGAATGCTGATATTGTCGTAACGTTTTTTATGTACTCAAAAAGTGAGTACACTCTAGAAACGATCAGTCTGTCCGGCCGGCCGTTTACACGATAACTCTTTACAAATAGATTCGATTGAGCTTAAATTTTGTGCACAGAATTGCCTCATCAATATCTCGATTGAGTTCGAAGATGAGAAGGATCCGGCAAGAAATGGCTCAGTTATCGAAAAAACTGTCATTATTGACCAAACAATCCCTGAGGGGGTGTACGGGGATTTTTTCAAAATCAAATTTTTTTCTCAGAATTGTTCACAACGTATATAAATCGACTCAGTTTTTAACGCTAATTCCGAATCTGATATTAGTTTTGAATCAAATCGTAGCTTTCTAACAAAACATTGGCTGAAAAAAGGTCTGAAAATGCACAAAAACTGCATCCCGAAATGAAATTGCCTAGATATGTCTGAGATGACCAGTAGTTTTGGGGTTTCCCGAGATACTTTCTCCGTACACACATTCTAGAATGACTGACTTGTCTCATTCACTTTTCGAAGTACACATAACTCTTGGACTTAAGTCCGAAGTTTTCACATTTATTTTCATTCGATTTACGTATATATGAAGCTATGTTGAGTTGTACAAAAAAAAAGACTTCTGACAAATATATTTGCGTATGCATCGCAACTTGATATCAGAAGAAAAATATGCGCACTTGTTTCTATTCGTTCTTTCATTATTTTCGATATTTTGTCGTTCTCGATATGTTGGCATGTTTCTTTTATTATTTCGAATAACGTTTTTTCTCCTTCAAACACAAAATATAAAAATGAATAGAACCGGGAAAAAAATAAGAAGCTAGAAAATAAAATTTGTCATTGTTTCTAAATTTGACTTTATTGTTTGTTTGAATTTCATGAAGCGATTAGGAGACCAATAATCAGATTTATAATAGTTATTTGCACAGAAAAAAATTCATTTTTCACCACGAGAATGCAAAAGATTTATCCCAACCATAATGTTAGAGGTGAGCAAACAAAAACTGAACTTCTCTTCAATTCAAACAAATTGAACCTAATTTTGTTACTTCACGAATATCACAGAATAGTGGAGAAAATCGTTTTCTACGCAACGAAACATCTTAGAGTTTTCTGTGATGTTGTTCGGTTGAGGCATGAAAATCTTACGGATATGATTGAACTTGACATTTTTAATATATACTTTCCATGAGCGAACGATTCTTTTACTTTCATCTCTATAACTGTTTCTTTCATGAAAGATATGCCTCATAATCCATTCCCATAGACATCCCAATGTGATGTAAGAGAATTATTTACTCGATCGTTCTTTACATACGGGAGAAAATCATATTAAAACGTTGAAAGCATCGAGATATTCTAGCTTTGGTTTTCGGCAGATTGTATCACCGATAGTCGAATATTTATGTTGGATTCTTAATACGTTTTATTCTAAAAAAGTGTCTTCGGAACGAATCATCGTTTCGATTCTTTCAGTTGCTATGAATAGAGAAAGAAATAGATCTTTTAAGTCGTGTTGAATAATTTCATTAATACATTTATAAATCCATCTCCGATTTACAACTATGCATTTATTCTTATCCAAACAAATAATCCAATAGGAAACGTTCCTATCTACAGGTGTGTTCAACTAACAACTGCAAGCAACCATACAACAACGACGAACTAAAAGAACAAGATTGAATCCAATAAGAATAATATCATTCAAAAAATCATGGTTGGTTACTTGCATTTTATTTATTTTAACTAGTGTTCATGACGTTGATGTTGATTTATAAAACATTTACTATTATTAAAAATCCAATTAAACATACGTATATGCGCGCAACTTCTATCGGTTTCACCTTCATGTCGGTTTGAGCATAAAAGACTTTAGTTACGAAAACCAAAACAAGTCAATGTAAATAAACCAAAAGCCTTCGTAAGGTCAACTATTATACTTCTACAACATGAATTTACAATTTTTACGATAGCTGTTAATAACGATTATGTGTAGTAAATAATTGCAAGACACGAGCCTGTCAACATAGACGGAAAATACATCGGATAGAATTTTCTTATCCGATCGCTACCGATTATTCTTTGTTACCTTGAAAGTATTAATTATTAGACATCAAGAGCTATTTTCTCATCACTGAATGATATATTCCATCAGATTCAAAATTATTATCGAGACAACGAACTGATTCAATGCGTAAGAATTTCATGTATTCTTCGTCTGATTTTATAGCTCATTGGCGACATGTATGCTTGATAACGATCAATTCTCTACACGAAACCAATGCACATATTCCACTATGTTAGCATTCAATAACTATTTATTTATGATAACATTCATATTCGACTTTCATTTTTATTCGATCATATTTTTCTAAAAATCACAAAAAAAAGAATTCTATTCAATGTTCTAAGGATCTTTGATTGTTGGAATTTTTCTTTTAATATAACGTATAGTAAATAAGCTAAGACGAATGATAAATAAAATACAACAAATTATAAGTAAAGCAAGTGCATAGGATTTGTTTTTAATACCAATGTCAGTTCTCTTATAGTTTTTCGATAGTACACCTGATAATGCAAATATCAGAACAAACCACGGTAAAAATGTATATGCCATTGATTCGTAAAATATAAAGTTTTCACAAACAAAATAAACAATTATTCCGACAAGTACAAGAGTAAGTGCTGCCGTTGATGCATCACTTATTGATTGAGCTTTTCTATTGTAGATCTGTGAAATCCAAATAGTTAGATTAAGTAATGTTGCAAGATACAGCCATGTACCATAGACAGCAAAACCATTATGAACAAAGGCTCGTACTAACCAAATATCTAGTTTTCTTTAGAAAATACACGTCACAAGAAATCAGTGATAAGAAACATCCGAATCAAAATCTTACCTATCGGAACTAACATAAAGAGATCGATTTTGTTGAAGAAAAATATGAGTCATAATCATCGGTATGATGATGGTTAAAAGCATGAAGAAAATAACTAATAACGACCACTAAAAAGTATACATATATTAATCAACAACTTAGAATTATCGTCTAGTACATGACTTACACCGAACTGTTCTCGGTCCCATACAACCAACCAGACAATATTAAGAATCATATTAATAACATAGAATACAAAAACCATGTAATGTAGTGTATTCGGAAAAATATATAAATAATTTCCATTTGATTTTCGAGGTATTCGAGAAATGGCATAGATTAGCCATGCTGCCTGCCAAAAATAAATGACACCCCATACACTAAATGTCCAACCTTTTAATGCATAAAAATTTGAATTTCTTTTTTAATACTCCAATGTAAATTTATTAACTTACCAGCAGGTGTAAATTCAGTTAGATTGTTATCGCTAATTTTTCCTGTCGGCTGTGTAAATATACCTACGGCATTGTTGATTTATTAGTTATTAGAGTTATTTTTTGACGAAAACTGTCCTACCATTAGAGCTACCACCAGCCAAGGCGTTGAAAGTACACGTAAGTATAAAACCTATCAATGCCAATAGAATAAGTAGAATATGCCACCAATTGTGTTGATAAGAACCAGTTGAATGTAAGTCATCTATGACTAGATTCCCTAAGAAAAATACTTGTCTACTAAATATCAAATGTATTTTGTTCTACATACCTCTAGTTTTATCTGTAAGTTTATTCATGCTTTTATGTCTAAATTGTAGGCCATCTATTTTTTCTACGTGTATATATATACACGCATGTCGCATGTTGCATAACTAGTTATTTTTTCAGGTTACTAGATACTATCACTCAATGAGTTTTTTTTCTTTCTTACCTTTATTTATCATTAGCTGTTACATAATTATGATCTTCGAGATAAAAAAATGCAAAGTCTACATGCGAAACACAGGTAGAAGAGAGCAAAAAAATGTTCGCAAAAAAAGCAAAGTATTTATCATAAAGCTATAGCACGAATAATACTTACGTTATATGCAGAATTCTTTGAGTCGGTTTAATTTTAAGCACTAGTAATACGTAAGAAATATGACTACAAAGATTTCGATAAGTATTAACACATGAACACTCAGTGCTCAAATACAGCATCGATCTTTTGAAGATCATGCGTGCATACACGATAATCTCCTATGATTAGTTATGGTGAAAAACGATGACTTGTCAACATAATTATTTCTAAGAAAATAGCCGTCTCTAAACGGTAAGATTTCACAAGTTCTTGAAAAATGATGAAACGATTCCCATCAGTACAGTTATTTCAGTGTGCATAGTTTTAGAAAAGGACACACGAAAAGTCTTTGTTAACTTGCCATTTGTTTTAAGCAAATATTTTAGTAGAGGTATGTGATCATCGGATTAACCATGGAGACGCAGATTTATCTTTGTTTGGTATCGCTTATCTTCATTCGTCTTCTAGATGTAATTCATTCTGAAGTTTTCATCGATTGGTATTCAAAAAGACGTTGAAAGTAAATGTCATGACCAATTAATTGACCCAATGAAAGATCGACACGATCTAAGACTTTTGCATTCAAATATGACGAATATACTCTATTCACTCAAGAAATGAAATTGAGATGATCATTCTATCATTGCAATAAACAATTATGGTGCTTGATCGATGCTCAAAGTATGAATTCTTCTTATTCAATTTTATCTTTCGAAGATATACAAAGTCAATGGAATGAATGATTCCCAGTCAAATATTGATCGATGGTGGAGTATATAAAACTTTCGATGCACAAGAAGAATTTTCCTAAACACTTCGAAGTCTTTTCAATCGGATATCCAGTCATATTATTCAATTCTAGATTTCTGCTGGCGTGTTAGGATAACAAAGGGCGTAAAACAAACAAACCGTCTCTGATGTCCAACTGCTATTTATTGCGCAGACATAGAAACCTCTAAGAACTAGAGAATACTAGAATAATATGCATGAAAATGCACTGCTGTCACAGTTTTTTCATATATTATACTACTAATCTCATATAAAAATCACATTGTTAATCTGGCCTTAGTACAGTTTGAAGTGTTGAATTCGTAAATAACGAAGAATATTTCTTTGGATTACATTATGCCTGCTTCATTTATTCATACTGAAGTTTAAAAGACGATCTCAGATTGTGGCGTGAAATTAAAATACTCTTGTAAGTTTTCAAAAAACAATTGATGGCTTCATACTCTAAATCTGTTGTGAATTCTGGCGTAAGATTATTAGATTCGTGTTTACATCAATCTCTCCATCTATGCCGTTCAAATCATGGATAAATGATTTATTCTCATTCTTGAACATAGTTTTAGAGCAAATTTCCAAAATTACACACAAACTCTTGATGCTTGTCCATTCCAATGTTCCAATCGAGATTCTATTCACTCACTAAGATTCCTTTATTTATTTATACAACCGACTCCCTTAATCTATGGACATAGTGTGGTTGCGTTAATGTGTGTCTATCAGACAGAAACCATTTACACTGCGATTTCATATTTAGCATTGTCTGAGCGACGACTGACAATTCATCATTGCAAAAAGTAGGCGGCAGAAAGTTCGTTTATATGGTTTCGACTTGAACTCAATGACTCACCGAATATTTAGTATTAAATTAAAAGCATTTCATTGACCATATAATTTACTTGTGGTCAGGTATAAAAGTGTTTGGACTAAAAGTATAACCATCTCAATCAATTTTTTTCTAAAAATGTGTTAGGTATATTTTTATGCGACTGAACATTTTCTTATAAAAGTTTTCGTATCCTGTCGATATTCCAGGTGAAAAATCGAAACAAGATAGAAATGAGAAATTTCCAGCAGCTGAGTCGAAATGTAGAATGCAATAGGATTGCTCGCCTCTTAGACACTTTTTGTATTCACTTTTAGTTTATCATTTGATTATATATAGATAGAAGCAATTAAGACTTGACGTTTAACTTTTTTTCTTCTCTTGACTGAGTTCGAGTTACACACATTTACATTGCATAAACCTTTTTCGGATAAGTTCAAATGATTCTGGAAAATGTCGAACGAAATTTAATTTGCATATTAGGAGTCTTTCTAGAGATTTGCTTTAAAAAAAGACATAAAAGCAGTTCATATGATCTTTTGAAAGTCTTTCTTGTCCATCATTTTAAATGTCCAACTTATCTCGGTGTGAAAGAACCAGAGATCCGAAAATCGCCGAGTTTAATCGCCTCGCACCGCCATGAGGCGAGGTGAGTCGGCTTTTTCCATACCGCGACGAGCACAAGTTTGATTTTGTAACTCGCCGAGTCGACTCGCCTATACTTAGAATGCTATTTTTGATGAATAAATGGTAAATTTTTAAGGATATCTTTCGATTTTATGCAACTCTGTCTAAGCGTTTCCATTTGTAGTGAAGTTTATCAAATCGGGAAAATAAATAAGTGTGCAGGGTGTCTCACCAATCAGCCTAAAAGAGAAAACTGTATATCTCTACAGAGTGATGAACAAATAATCTGATGTTTTTCGCGATAGTAGCGGATACTTCCAAGCTTCTATTCAAGTGGTAGCAGCTTATTGACACACTTCAAATCTAGCACCATCTAATTACTTGAACACGGAGTTCGACCTTTTCCAACACACTTCTATTAGTCATCAACCACAATAATAGAAACGTATCCTAGATTTTATTCGCAAATTCCATTTTGTAGAGATTGTTCTACTGATCATTTTGGTTAAAAAAATGTTCTATTTTCATCAAGAACTAACGGTATCAGAGGCAAAGTACTAGAAAATACCGTATGCGTTGACTAGCACTATTGGTCGTTCTCCAGTATTTTGACTCGGGGAACACTTTTTCTTGATGAACATAGAAATATCTGTTAACCAAAATGCTCAGCAAATAAGACCTCTAAAAATATGATTTGTCACTAAGTTCTCGATTAGTGTTGCTATTTTATTCACTGTCCAGAGGAGCACTTTATCAAACTTTAACTAATGTCACTGGTGTTTTCAGATCTTTTCAGTGCAAAATTCTGTTTTGTCCATGTTATTTCTCTTCAAACTATTTCAATTTAAATGCACGTACACGAAAAAGGAACACATAACTTAATTGTAGAAAATCCTCTAAAGCTGTTTTTGTTTCTGCTTTATTCGAATCAATTTTAATATTAATTAATTTCCATTCTCTTTTGTTTTTATAATCTTGTAAAAACTCTGTTTTCCTTTTAAAATGTTGAGTTGAGGATGAAATGAAATCTTGCTTTTTTCAGTTTATCTACATTTTGATCGACCACGATTATCCCACTTATGCTTGCTATCACTAACGAGTTGAATTTTTTTCCTTTTGTATAATATGATGTCGAGAAGTCATTGTACAACTGATATATATACAGCTGTAGCAAACGATCAAGCAATAGATAGTCATTTTCAATAAATCGATCAGAAACGATAGAGGCATGCAAGAGAAAGAAAACTCACATGTTTTCATTTGCAAGAGTTTTTAACAGCAATCACAACTTTGAAAACGTGTTCAAGTTCAGGTTTCATAAGTGTTCACTTAAAAAATACGATCTTTCCGTACAGATCTTACAATCGAACCGAAACGTTGTTCAAAAAGAGGTATGCTCATGTGTGAGAGATAGTTCCTAGTAGAAGTTTCACTGTATGCATACACGCATCTAATATACGTCTATCGCTGTTGATCAATGAATAAATGAAAATGAATGTCGAAAGAAAAAAATTTCAAGCTCATGAATCGATGATCAATGGATAACTTCAAACTTTTCAATTCAACATAAACAGTGTTGAAATTGAATCAGTTGAAAACATTCTCGTTTCACTTGGCATGGATGATACTTCTTAATACATGCGTACTTATTTAATTAATCTTTCCTTGTTAAACATAAATCTTTTTCTCATACCTTTTATTTATACTCTTCACAATAAAATTTATATACACGTATATTAAGTTTTCGCTATGGACAAATTTGCAAATCAAGTTTGTTTATTTAAAATTATGTATAAAAAACGCACTGATGCGATTCGGCTGTTGACAAATATAGTTCAATTCTAGTTGAGTAATGATTTAGAATTGTGTAGTTTCTTCGTCCACTGTTATATTATCATGTGAGTTCGTATTCTCTGTTTTTGGTTGATTTTGAAAAATAAGTTCTTTGCGTCGTTGAGCAAGTAAATCGGCAGCACTATATTCAATAGCTTCTTGATCAATCATTGATGCAAGTAAACCACGATGTCGACCCATTAACATAGTTAGAACGAGTATAATTTTACTTCCCGTTGAAAGAACAGAGGAAAAGCTTGATGCTACATTTGGATATCCAAGCGTCAATCCAACAGTTCCAAAAGCTGATATTATTTCGAAAATGATGCTAAATACAGTTATATGTGGATCAACAGGTGACATTCGACCATGCTCGAAGCAGCAGATAAGAAATATAAAAAAAAACAACCACGTACGAGTTAAAATAACAAAACTGAACGCATGCTTTATAAGAACTCGTGCAAAATAAATGAAAAATAAGCGACTGCGTAAATATCTCAAACGTCGAGGCTTACGATTCGCATTATCGGCTACTGTTGTACCAGTAAAATGTTGTCGAACAAGATTTTTCGTAGCTACACTTTGTCGACGTAGAAAACGTTCCATACTTTTCAGAGGAAGACCATCATATGCAGGCAACGATTGATTCGATCCCAACCAATTGACATGTTGAGATAAATTTGGACTTCCAGATGCTTGAGCTAAACATGTTGTTTCGGCTTGAAACTCTTCTCGAGCTTGTATTGCCAACCATGATAATTCAAATGGAGACTCATCAAGTGCACATAACATTTGAGGTTTTGTTGCCATCAATAATAAATAAACAACTAATGTTGCTGTGGCAAATAAATTTAAATCCACTGTTTGAAAACCAGCGAAACGTGTATTGACTGTTTGGAAAAGAAATATGAGAAAACGAACACCCGGGGAATATGTTGCTAGACTGTCACTATGTAAATCAAGTATAAGTGATATACTAACACCCATTATATACAGTAATATAGTTACCAATAAATAAATACGAGTTTGTACAGCAGGAAAAATTAAAGTTGACAAACGATGATTATTTAGAAGAATATAATCGAATATAATTTTATGCCGCCATGGAGATAGGTATCGTACGAACTGAACAGCATTACGTAATATAAACGGAAAAAGGGATGTTCCGCTCATAACTAACTAAAAGGAAAAAGAAAAAGAAATGAACAGAAGTCGATCAATAAAAAACAAATAAAAATAGGGTAAAATGATTTACTATCATAATAAAGATATTAAGATAAACATCGGAAACAAAACGTGTGAGGCCATCCGAAAAAGGGGATAAACCATTTTGATTGAAACCTGTTACAGTAAAGATAAATGAAATCAACCACGGATTAACGCTAGAATTCCCTTGTAGTAATTGATCAGATGTATATCGTCCTGATATCCAACCACCGATAGCAATAAACATAATTGTATAGATAGCGAAGCAAGTGCCAAGAATAAGAGCAATACATGTTATATAAGCACGATAACGAAGTTGTGCTGCTGCTGGTAATGTTGCAAGTTGGTTACGAATATGTTCTGGTAAATTTCTTTCGTGTCGAACATTAAATGTCGGTAATTCATCGTTCATTTCTTCTTCTAAATCACCATGATCATCATCAACAGTTATTCCTTGAACTCTTCTGTGTGTTTGAGCTTTAACAACTAATGCTGGTAATGTACTAATTGTAACGCCTGATATAAATGTAAATGCCATGAGAATAATTTGAGAAGCGCGTGACAGTTTTGCAAAGTCTATTGTTGTCAAACCGCAACTAGATACGCATGAGCTACTAACAAACCATGCATCAATATAGTCTACTTTCATTTGCCTATTGCGCGATGAGGAATAATTTTCAATTAGCCAAACAATTAAACCACAGAGCAATCCATTAACGATGAAAAAAGCTACATGAGTATAAAAATAATAAGTCATCCTCCAATGATGTCGTTTTGTACCCAAGGATCTTGATGATTTACTATCATCATTTGTTGTTTCATTTAAAGAAGTACCAATGACTGTTGATATTTGTGGTACTTGGTTTTGGGCCTGTGGCTGTATTCCTAATCCAATGCTTGATAAGTAACCATCTGATAGGTCATCTCCTTGAAAACTAGGATTACCGACACCAGAAAGACTTGATCTTGCTGTTGAAGTTAGAACAGCTGCCGCAAGCATAAAGGATGATCGCCTCTCCCGTTGTGCATCACGTGTCGACAGCAGCATGTCTGCTTGCTTCAACTATGTATGTTATACTTCGATTGCGATTTTATAACTTAGATAGTCCATTTGATGTTCTACCTGTATATTATTCATGAAGCCAACCATGACGCTTGTTTCATTGGTTTCTTATACAATATGAGAGCTGAATAAAAATATTAACAAACAAACATAACTATATTATGATGTGTCACAATATGTACACAAAAAAATTCAGATACAGATGAATAACGCTGATCGCAGCAAACAGAGTGCAAATAATGAAATGGTTATTAAAGAGAAAATTGTTCACAATCGATTATAGGGTTTTCATTACATTTTAGGTTTTCTTTATATGAAAAATAAAGATACTCAAGTTTTATTTTTCGTTAAAAATAAATTTCATCAAGTAGCAGAAAAAAGATTTATGTCAATTCTTATTTTTCGAAGGCAGTGCGAAGGTGGCGTGTAATTCTTTCCAGAATAAATAAAGAATAATTCGATGTTTTATAACAAAAGTTTCATTTATCGCGTTGCTTAGAGAATTTGACAGAAAACTAGTCTTTTTTTCGGTAAAAATCACTTGTAGCTTTCAATCTTACGTTGAATAGTTGCACCATATGTTTTTCTTCATGCTTATTTATTATTAGGTATGCAAAAGTGAAAATAACGAGTTCTTCCTTTAACCGTCCTATCGTTTTATACCGACCGTATTTGGCCTACATTGGCTTTTACTGGTGGCATTAAACGTATACTGGCTAGTACAAATGTATACTCATGTTGGAAGTGATTACTGGTATGAACGTGTGAAGCGTAATTCACCGCTACCGTTGCATACCTATTTACTATTCTCATGACATAGAGCATTAAAAAAATTAACGAACACAAAGTAAATGTTTTGCTTCTCGGGTACAAAACTGATGAAAATTATTTATATAATGATGTGAGCAATCATATTTGCATAGTTTTTAGTCCGAGTAATTAGATCTCTAAAAAACGTGGTGTTTAGACATTTTTATTGTATCGAATATTATTGATCGTGGAATAACTTAAAAAAACAAATACAGGGTATCGCAAAAGTCATCTACCTAAAAGAAAATTGAATATCGCAGCCATTTCTTAAAGAGACCTATAAAATCTTGTTTTTTGAAAGAGAAATGTTCTAAGTATAGTTTGCATTTCAGATTTAAAAAATCTCATATTCTTTGGAGATCAAAATCCAAATCGTTATGCTAATCGAAAAGTTCGAACCGCCAATAATGGTGATTCGTGAATTAACAGAGATTACCGAGCGGCATACTATTACATCTATCCAAGGGGAACAAACTGATTTCATGATTTCCTGATTTCGGTGACTTGAAGTGATTTCAAATGATTTCGTTGATTTCAACTTGATTTCAGCCATTGAAATCAGTTTTTTCCCCCTTGCTTTGACATAGACTAAGCGATAATTTTGACCTCAATTTAAAGTAAACAGGCTTCTCTCTTATTATGATGCATGTCAATAAATGTCAGGGACGTAAATCACTTCAGAAAGCAGAGGCGACTTGTAGAGAGTTCTCAACATAGAGCTATGGGAAATATAGGGCACTGTTTAATTTAATTTCTACAACGGGGAGTTGTTTCATATGGAAATTTCAAAAGCAGGGGAGGGGACGTAACGCTTCATGCTCCCCTCGCCTCTCAATTACTACCACGATTAATATCACTAGCTAACTGTGATCTTCGATTGTTGTTTTTATAATTACTCAGCCGATGGTCATTACATATCAAATAGTTTATTTAAAAGACTTTAATAAAAGAAACCGTTTTGAATGACATGTAGTTTATTAGCTTGAAATTATCAACAAAAACATGATATATGTATTGGTCGATTATCATTGCTATCATGGCTTAACTCTTTTCCTTTGGATTTATAACTAAAAGGGAATATTTGGAGAATTTTCAGGATGTAAAATTGTTGTCAAAACGATATAGGCGATCACTCTATAAAAAAGTACATGAATTCTTTCTCTTTCACATCTTTCTTTAAATATGAGTGAATATCAATAAAGTCATTGCGGCCATCTTTATAAGATAATTCATAAACATCGATTTATTCTATTGTAAATATATGATGATTGATACATTGTTCTATCTGTGTTTTGACCATAATCATCATTAGTTACTCATTGTTTATTTTGTTGCATTTGTTTTTCAAATGGCAGTTTGCATGTTCTGTATAGTATCATATTCTAATTTATTGTTAGGGAATAAAATAATTAAGTATCGATGGTTTTCACGAAAAAATAAATTTCATTAAAGCTAATGAAAGCATAATTATTTGAGAGTCATCTGACTGTATCGATCACTGTGACACATTAGGCCGAGTAAATCGTATGCATCCTGTTTAGTCTTCCTATGCCCTTTATTGTCATCTAATGAATTAACCATTTGCTCTATCCATATCTGTACGATGTTTTTCTCCATTTCATGCTTTCTTCATGTCTACTCTATTGGCATAGCTTAAACGAAAGCTTTTGACATGAAAGTTGTAATTTTATGATATGCATGATTCAATAAAAGTCGGAATCTATTGGCGCTAACATCGCTCCTATCAGACATTGTCTCCATCATACTTTCTTTCATCATCAATCAAATGCACATGCATGTATATATACATATATATATATACAACACGATGATTTAAATCTTGTAGATCTTTATAATCTATGTTGAACTTTGCTGGCTTAACATTTCATTCTAGTCAATCCTCTTGAATGTAATATGACTTTTTTTGTTGCATGTAAGTTTATTCGTTATGAGCTAAAAGAAACATACAGTAATTTTGATTCATTCAAACTGGTTATTTTCATCAAGTTTTCATAAGGGACAATAGCGGCGCGGCCATTTTTTTACTGTTTATTACTTATCGAAATCAAAACATATTTTTATGTAGACGAATTAAATATTGTAAGCATTAATTTGGTAGACAACACTAACAAAAACAATAATAATCTAAAACAAGAAAATATCTTAAATTTTAAAAAAGTCGTAAAAGTATAATTTTCCATTGAAAACGAATTATTAAACAGTGAGATTTCAATGGTTAACTTTAATGACTTGTAATCACCAAGTAAACTATGTTGATGAAAAGCAAGTATGATCATTCTTACTAGAGACCGGAAAGACCACATTTTAGAAGCGTGCCAGGTTCTGCCACATTAATCAACCAAATACAATAATGATAAAAAAGTAGAAACCATAGGATTACACAGAGTATTAGGACTATCGACCTACCTGGGTCTAGTCTGTCTGTCAGAGATGCAGACCACGATGCTCAGACCTGTATAAGTGACAGATCCAGAAAATCTTAGACAAGCATGATGATTTGTTTGGATGACTGATACTTACTGAAAACGTTTTCTATTAAAAATGCAAAAAATTAACATTGAGTGGTGGTATACATCGATCGTGTGATAGAAAATGATTGAAGAAAGTGAGGGCATAGGTGTAGATAGAGAGTAGAGAACCATTTACAAATTCACATTGAAATTAGTACTAAAAATAACACGATTCAGATGATAGCGATAGTCTTTTGTAATGTTTCGTGGACTTTGGTTTGTTTTCTTTAAAGGTTCAGTTTTCGTTGTTTCATAGAGTAGATGCAGTACATTTTAACGGCGAGGTTTGTTTTAAAATTCATTTATTTGAAGGACGTTCAGGATGAAGATGAATCGGTAAAAATGGACGAATACGATTGTGAAATGATCAGTAGAAAAATATAGAAATTTTCATATAAATACAGCTTCCGAGTGTAATGAAAGTTTACTATTGACAAATGATCAAATATATCATCTACGTCATTATATGACTTTGAAGGTATCTATAGTTATAGACTCTATTACAGTCAACAAGCTCAACTAACTACCATAATAGAGCAAGTAAAATTGATGTTAAAATCATAAATTGTTTTGAGGAGATGTTAGAAAACTTTTTACACTATACTTAACTGAACTCTGTTCGTTTCGTCATTGGTAGAACAGATTCGAATAATCGTAATACTTCACAGATTACTTCAATGAATAAAATATTCATTGGTTGAATTGAGATTATACACCGAATGAGAACGCATTCTATCACTCCAACATTGATTTTCGTATATGGGCGAAAGACAATAAGCTATCTAGTGGAATGGCAAAAAATTAATTTTCTCTTTTTCTCGAAAGATGAAGTTGAATTGTTAGGAAGTGATTCATGAACTGGAAGAACCGATTCTTTCAAGAACATCACATAGACACATCTCATTTTGAAAGAATCTATTCCTTAATCTTCGAAAGAAGAACCAGAAGGAAACCATTCTCGTTGTTAGTGAAACAACTGACAATGTTTTCTATTTATGTTTCGAATGATTGACGCTCGTAAAAGAAGTCTTGTATTTTAATTGGAACATTTTTCATCGAATAGACCATATTTCATAATTACCACAAGTGAAGCCTAGTTCTGAATAACATGATTGGATATTCTATAGGAAAAAAGCTTCCGAGTGTTCAGAAAAACATTTCTTGTGATTCGAACGTAGTATAGTAGTGCAGGAAAAAGTATCAACCATAATTTCGAAGCAGATTTGAAGTCGTATTTTGAATGGAGCCGATTTTTAGATCAACTGTCTCTCGTATTATGAAACAGTACATTAAAGTCGACATATATCTACAGGAACGTACCAAAAATGGTCGATAAATTGGAAGCAAATGCATTGAAATTAAAATTCGATTCTAATTCTAGTCATCATTCTCTTCGAATGCTTCTCGAGTGTAACACTTGATATGTGGGTTTTAGAAGTCAAATCAATACCTTGACGAAGCCACTTGTAGTACGAGATTTCGAAATCCTATCATTATTACTGAAGTATTTTTCTATCGAAATAATAAAAATACAAACACATTCTGCATTCTAAAACTACTAAAGAAACGCATTATACTCTATAAGTTTACTCGAATGAATGAATGCATAGCAAATAGTTTGAATTATTCTAAAGCCAATTCGATCGATCTCTTTCTTTTGATGATTCGTGTATAAATAAAACAATTGATCGAATGATACTACTCAGTCAAGTTCACGCTGTTGAGAAATTAAACGAACAAACTGTAATTGTATACTGCGAATAAGTGAGGAAAGTCGACGGTTATTTTGTGAAATAGATTGAATCGCTCTAGTCACTGCAGAGGTAGTTCCATTGCTATATCAATCTATCTGCGCTAATTTGAGATGCAATTCTTTATCGTACTTCTAGGCCATTATTTACAAATCAATGATAGAGTGAATCTTATATAATGATGAACTATTTTTCATGTATTAGTTTTAATCTTAAATCAGCAAGCTCTATGACGAAATAGAAACAAGCTTGTTCAGTCATTTGTCATCGCCTATGATGAGAGAAGAAGTGTAGATGGTTATTTCTATGCTTCAAAACTCATGTATGTTAGATCACGTTTCCCATAACGATAGACAGGCAATTTTCTAGACGTGTAAGACGAATCCACCTCGAAGTCTAAATCGATCAAAGTCAGACTGATGACAATAGAGTTTTAATTCATGTATAATTCTCATCGTCACTATCTTCATATCATAAAATATCTAGTCTACTCTCTGTCTCAAGAGCAGGCAAGTATGAATTGTAATGTATTGTTAAAGAATGTCCATTTCAACTTTATAGTTTTATACAGTAGACTATCGAGGTCGTTTCTTCGAAACCCATACCTTATGCTCTGATGAACTGTTAGAATAATCTGATTCAAGATATGGCTTGAAAAATTTTCGTTATAATGAAGAACAAAATAAGAATACAGTTTGACTATTGACATTACGCTACATGCTTGTAATCAATTGAATTAGCCAATTGAAATGTTTGAGTGTAATGAAAAAATTAAAAACGACCTATTTCAATCACTCAATTCCACCGAATAAATCAGCGTATGCAACTTGCTCACATAATCGTTTTAATTCAATTTGATGAAAGCATGAGTTATAAAACTCGTTCTACTGTTGTCATTTCTTACAATATGAAATTCTACGTATTTTAGTCTGTAATGTTTCATTTAGGTTACAGAATAACACCCGATTCTTCAATTAAGGCATACTTATACATGTAAAATACAGTAGAAGCTTAGAAAATAACTTTCAAACAACAATGAAATTGCTTTCTTCCATTTAAAACATTATTGACAAAAGATTGTCTTCTCGAGAACTTCTTATCATCCATTAAAATGCAGTTCGTACTAAATTCAGAATATGTTCTACTAACTGTGAAAATCATCATTACATTTACTAGAATGCGGATTACCTTTCCCCATACAATGAAGAAAAACGAACGCATAACTTACACGTGAATTTTCGTGGATGCCATCAAGATCTTAGTAACCTTCGAAAATTTCGCATTGTCACAGCTGGCGATGATGATGAACCACTTTCAATACTAGAACAACGATAGAAATGCACTAGTTAGTCAAGTACAGAATTTTCTGTTTGATTGAAACTTCTCAAAAAGAATTGTAAAGTGACATGAAAAATCAGTATTCTGTCCTGTGTAATGACTGAGATAACTTTTGTCTAAACTTTCCATTTACACGAAAACACGTTCAAAAGTATTTATGAACAAAAAGAACGTAGAAATAACATACAATCCCCCATGAATCGGTTCTACTGTCGCTTGATGTTTCACTGAGAAAAGAACTTCATTAGGAATGCGGCACTAGTCATTTTTGTACTAGGCCACACCATAAATTACATACATATCTATTAATACGTTCATAGACACAAGGACTATCATACAAGTACTGTAGTTTTCATCTTAAAATATAACCTATTTCATATGCATTCCTCCAAAAGATGAATAATTGTGATCAATCGTGTGTTCTTTTTACCTAAGAGATCCTATCTACTACTTCGATGACAGTTATTCTCTCAAGTTCGAACATAAACCAAATGTTAAGAAAAGTCTGTAAAATCAATATTGAAGCTCTGCTTCTGTCTTGTATCAGCAATAGTTACTACCTACGATTGAATCAAAGACATAAGAGTTGCCCTTCTGGTGTCATGGCGACTTTCCTTCGTGCACGAATTTCACAGCATTAGATGAGAACTAGAACTCTACGAAGCTGGCATTGTTCACTTTGGAAGATTTGATAAACTAGCGTATATAATTTGTTTTAACGAAAATTTATTTATCAGCCTATGAAGCAGTTTAGGTTTTGTCCATTATTGACCACATGTTCTCTGTAGGCTTAAAACTATTCAATATTGTTATTGATTTAACTCGTACTTCTAGATTTTCAACTATGTTTTAGCGTTTCTCCTTGCCGACTTTTAGCTGCATGTTTACTAAAATATGTAAAACTATGATCTCAAACGAGCATTCAACATTATGCTCTACCTAAAACATAAAAAACATCATATAATCAGGTGTGATCAGTTTTGCATTTCTTCTTTTTATTATAGCGTCTTTGAAACTCTATGTTTTACCTTTCGGAAAGTTTTGGAGGGCAAAAATTAGAAAAATAACATACCAAACTGCTAAGGAAAAGAATGGGGATTTCAAATACATGACTTCGAAAATCTATGTACAACCTAGATACAAAAAGAACACATTCTACTTTCATGAATTGTGCTTTCGTTAATGTAAAATGGAAATACAGAAATTATCGATTATCGAGAAACTAGTGATGAAACCGTGACTTGATAACAAAACTGTTTCGAAATGATAGGTAGCCCATCTTTAGACACAAGTCATTAATTTAAGTATCTTTTCTATGTGCTTATCCTTTTTTTTCTTTCGCATGTTTTCACAGAAGACAGTATAAAAAGATCCATGAAACAATATAATTGTTACCGTATTTCTTTCTTTTATAGTCCTTGCTAGTAAAATTTCATCGCATTAACTTTTGTTAAAAACAGAGAACATTCACATCTAATGTGCGAATATAGGAAACTTCTATTTTGAAAATGCCATTCATAGGCGAGTCTGCCTATTATAATAAGATGTGGCAATAAATTGTAATAGATTAGGCAATATATTCTAATATCTCATTACTAGAAAAGAAAAGCATGTTTTGAACCTTCTGTATGCCACTAATTATGTTTTTCGGTGTGGTGTTTGCCTTCTGGTAACCCGCCCATGCCAATGTATATCATTGAATGTTTTTGGTCTTTACGTCAGATTTTAGAATTGAATCCAATCATTTGTTCGAAAAATTGAAATTCTACTTTTGAAAACAGTTTCATATGATCACGTGAACTAAACTGTAAAAGTTCTTCTCAATACGTAGCATTCATGTATATTACAGACATGTTCAGTTTAGTTGGCGCTAGTTGTTGATTGTTAGTTGACCTATACTTATACATCTATAATCAAATAGTCATTTATTGTCATCTTTTTTCATGATTCAAGAAAGAAAATCATTGAGTGTAGCTTTTTTTCAGTCGGATAAATTTTCATACGAAAGTTCTGTAGCATTCAAACAGGCTAGCAAACTATAAGTAATGATAATATATGAGTAAAACATCATGCGAAGAGATAAACCTATCATATTAAATACGAAGGTCAAAACGATATGAGTGAGAACATGCTAGCAGGTCTCGTGCTATAAAAAATAATATGCATTCGTAATTAGATATGCAGTTCTTAATGATAGTTTATTTGAGAATTTTATAAATGTCATGTTGGCTGAAGAGATGAGTTTCTTTGATTGAATTTTGTTTGTAAGCGCTGTAAAATTTTAGATAACGCTGCAACTACAACTGGTTACTATTCCTGTCTTTCGCGTTATTATTTTCCTTTATTATCAATGGAATCATTATTTTCCTTGCAAGAATGACTGTAACTGCTTACGGTAGAAAGAAAGAGAGAAAAGAAAAAGAAATAAAAAGAACTATGAAAAACTGGTGTTACTCTTCGATCTTTTTATTTCCTCGAGAAATGATGAGGAAAATTATTTTTCTTGGTTAGATGCCTTGATTCGGTTTTTCTCAGTCGTATTCAATGTTGTTGCTGGCAGAATATAAATAAGTCGTTGTGTTTTAGATTTACTTCTTTATTTCTTTTTCGATATTAGCATAGATTTAATAAAACATGGTACACACAATTGCTTCACTTGAAGAACTTCAAGCTGAACTAAAAAGTGAGAAAAATCAAGATAAATTAATTGTATTAGATTTTTTTGCAACGTAAGTGTTGTTGTTGTTGTTGTTGTTCGAGTTTTATATAAAGAAACCAATGTTTATACTTTGCTCGTTAGATGGTGTGGACCATGTGTACGTGTAGCACCTAAACTTGAAGATTGGAGTACTGGAGAATTTAAAGATAGAGTTATTTTTCTTAAATGTGATGTTGATCAAGCTGAAGTTGTGTCACAAGAATATAATGTCGAGGCAATGCCAACGTTTGTTTTTTTCAAAAATGGAGAAGAAATTCATCGTATTGTCGGTGCCAATGTTGATCAATTAAAAGTCGATATTGAAACTAAAAGCAAATAAATGAATGTCCAAGAAGAATGAACTTGAATGAATTTAATATAAATAAATAAATAAATAAATAAATAAATAAATAAATAAATAAATAAATAAATAAATAAATAAATAAATAAATAGTGTATTGTCTCCTCTTGTCCTACTTTTTATTTATACCTATCTATACTGACTATGTCTTTTGTTTTTGTTATTGAACGACTTCTAGAAAAACTTTATTTTCGAGTCTTTTAAACCAACTATGTACACTTGAGACATCATTTTATTGCAAGCGAATTTAACAATGATCATTTCAGCTTTGCTCTTCACTTAGTTATAAATAAAAACTTAAACAACTATGCTTTATGATATCTCTGGTTTCTTATGTTTATGAATCGATGCGTTGATTACAGAGCATCGTATAATTGAATTGCTTGTTATCAGTGGCAATGATTCAGTATGATGATCAGTATATCAAATTGAATTTCCAGGCTTATTAACCTTTCACATTTACAAATCTATTTAAAGCATGGCGTAATATCTAATTTGGAGCTATAAAATAATACGAGCTATTCTATTATTAACGCATTTAAGAACTTCGTGACTAAATGAGAGATTCATTATTTCTGATCATATTTAGTTGAGTGTTTTTTTTTCTATGTTTGAAAAATACGTACAACCGATAATGAACAAATGTAATACTATTATAGCTATAGGGTAACATGAGCTTTATGGAGTTAAGGTGTAGTTTGTTTTTAATTTTTTCAGAAAAAAAACACTTGTCTTTGAAATTAATAACGATATTTCTATTCATATCAGTAATGTCAACAACATAAATAATTGATTGTGATATCGTATGAATAGTTTTGCTGACACGTTCAACATATTTCCCCCCTATCATGATAACAAATGCGCACAATGAAAGAACTGTTTCTACTAACAGGTGGTGTCTTAGGCACGTTCATCTAATAGAATATATTTATAGAAATCATATGAAACACTATAAGCAGAAAAATATTTTTTAATAAATATTCGACACAACAGGTTTGAAATACTACTGGAATTCAGATATAGTCATAAATATGATAGTCTTTACAATCTCTAAGTAACAATAAAAAAGTGACTTTGTAAATATCTACATCTATATTGATAATTATTTGTATACGTATACATAGAGATTTGCTAGAGCAATAAATTGATGAATCGAGTAGAAAAATAAGAAAAGGATTTTCTTGAGTACGTTTGAGTGAAATTTTCACTTTTGGTACTTTGTTTTATGTTGTGCAATACAATAGCTTATATGGAGTAAATGAAGATTCGTTCATAATACGATATCATTTCTTACTTAATGTATACGCTTTGTGAATTTTCTATCATTGACGTCCTTGACAACAAACATTAATGGCGTTTCCATGACATGATATATCTCAGACAGAAAAAGCCTTAGAAATAGTCAACTATAGTCAGAAATGTTAGTAAATTGTTCATTACTAATGTATGGCAAAGTACGATTTCTTTCTTTTATATTAATTTAACTATTCAAGAGTATATCTTTTTTTCTTCTATGCAGTTGAAACTACCATTATCGCAGTAGTCTGCATCGTATTGCTATTTAATGTGAATTTCCTTTCTATTGAAAATATCCAACGGAATTCCTACTAATTACTACGATGAATAATAACTGTTTTCTTCATAAACACTCCCTGGAATTATCTTGCGCGATGGAAGAGCTACCATTCTAGTAATTCTGCTTTCAATACTAAAATTTCATGACCTACTACACTGCTTTAAAAGACTCATTATAAAAATTAACTCATTAAGAGAAAAGACGACAACATGATCTTCATACGGATACTTATCTCTCACGGGATTAAGTTTCCTGCAACTGCAACTTTCATAGCACAAGTAAGTAATTAAATGAAATAGATTCGACAAAATGATAAAGTAGCATTTTGTCGAATAGCTTTATCTTCGAATAAGCTCTACAGGGGTGGGCAGATGAGACATGGCCCCCTGCTTCTACCAATTTATTACCGAAGTGATCTTCTTATGAGTTGAAAATTAATAATTATTTAACTTGAAGCTGTTTCAATAAGCTTCTTAAGAGCTACGTATGCTTTTTTTCTTTGGAGATTACTCTTTTTTTATCTGACATGCTAAAAGAAATATTTATTTAAACTTTCTTTCTTCAAGGGTTCGTGTCTATCTGCCAGCACTTTTTCTTCGTATAAATTTTTCCAATAGCAAATGGAATCGCAATATTCGGAAAGATAATTATGCTATTGTCTACGTTCAATTTCTTCAACAACTATGAAAAGAACATGTTTCTTATGGTTCAGTGAACAGATTCACATGATCGCTATCGATATTTTTTTAATATCCTTCATAATTAGTACTAGAAGAAAAAAACATAATTTCATAAGAAAGCTGTTACAAAGAAAACGATTAGAAAAAATGAATTTTATTGGGAAAACCAGTGTCGCCATGTCTGATCTTGACGAACATAAATAAGAATTTATTTCAGCACGATTGTATGTTTCATGTATAAACTTTTCATTCTCAAATATCTTTTCGTTAACAATATTAGAGTTTTCATCTTGTCTAACAAGTCGTTTTCGGGATCCTCTCGATTCGTCCCTAATTGGTCAATTAGAAGATTCCCCTCTAGAATACTTTTCTCAACTCGTCCCTTACATAAATAAATCATTCTTAATTGATTCTCAATTCGTCGCTTCTCTCCTAATTAGTTTGCAATGAAGTAGTAATGCTTTTATATCATACTAATCGTATGATCTTTTTCTTTCGTTTTTCATTGGTTATATTAATTATATCATTTTAATGCGTATCGAGTGCTGCGTCACAGGAACATTCTATTCGCTTCATAATGATCATACTATTCTGGAAGGATCATTGTATTGACGAACAATGAGTCAGCAGTACGCTAGTTTCATTTTCTCGGTGCATATAAGCCGATTTTTTAGAAACATAAAATTGTAATCTATCAATCCTATTGTATTTGGCTGGTTATGCTTCAATTCACATTATCTGAGCGTGGTGGAAATGTTTGTAATTATGATGGACATCAATATACTAAAAAGAGGATACATAAGTCATCACAAGAATGGCGATGCCGTGATCGAAAATGTCTAAGTACATTGTTTCTCTGCACATCTGGTACAACTATTCTTCGAGAACCAAGTGTTCACACATACACACCAGTTTCTGATGCAACAGTTCTCATGGAAGAAGTTGTTGGTCGTATGAAGCAACGTGCACGAGAAGAAACTACATCACTTACAAAAATATATTCTCAAGAAGTAGTGAAGACAAGACTTGAAAATTCAAGTTCAACTGGAAAAGACGTAAGTAGATTCATGATCATATTGATATTAAACTTGCTCTGCTGCATCAAGAACAAACAATTAAGCGATGTTCAATTGGCTATAGAATGTGGTCGGGTTGTCAAGACACGACTGTTCAAAAAGGGACAATAGAAATTTATTTAAATATTCTTGATACTGCATTATTATTTTTTGATAAAGCTCTATGATATAAACGCATTACTACTTCATGGCTAACTAATTAGGAAAGACGGGACGAATTGAGAATCAATTAAGAATGATTTATTTATGTAAGGGACGAGTTGAGAAAAGTATTTTAGAGAGGAATATTCTAATTGACCTATAGGGACGAATCGAGATTAAATCGTCGTTTTCTGTTCAAACACGTTTATTAGTATTTACATTAATGCTTCATTTTCATAAAGACCTTCTCAGCCGTGTTGTTGTTCTTCACCCATGAGAAACGAGAAAATTCTAAAAATAAAAGGAAATACTTCTGCTTTTTTAATGATCATCGTGCAAAATATTATATTCAGAATCAAGTATTTTTTACAATACGTTTCAAACGACGAGACATTTTACTGATTGAATTATTGAACTAATTCAACAGTTAAAGAAAAAGTTCATGGACCGTAGAATAAAAAAGACGTACTCGAACAATTTCATCAGGATAAGACTGTTCGATAAATCTTCATTGATAAGAATTTATCACCTATGAATGTTGTGAAGCAAAATGTTCCAAACTGACCCAGGACGAGCATTACGGCGAACAAATACGGTCGTAAACGAACGTTTACGATAACGTATACTACCGTTTCCGATCGTTAATCGCCGTAAACCGTCGTATGTTGACGTTTTGGTATGCACCGTATTACGGCGGTATTTTTCTGCGCCGTAAACGGCTAATTACGACTGCGACACGGCCAAAAAATGTAGTATTCAGCCCATTACGGTCGTTTACGGCCCATTGAAAAACGACCGTAATACGGTGCATACCAAACGACGAAAAAATTAACGGAAACGGCCGTTTACGACCGTGCTTCTTCGACCTGGGGAATAGCGTAGAAATTTGTCTTTTTGCTACAATAATAATGGTAAAGTAACGAATTTGTCAGGATCAATGACCGTCTACATATTTCTTCAGTATCTTGCTCGAATTATGACCAAAATGTTCGAGCCTTTTTCAACTGGTAGCACTCAAAATGCTCTACAAAATCTTGACAAACGAGCTGTTCAAAAGATTAAATGTGGAATTTCGTCCGGTCGTCACTACGATGCTCCAGAAACATATGCACTTTCCATATTCTCGTTTTCACATTTACGACTATAAGCTGTGCTTTTCATTCTATATAAAGAGCCTACGTAGACTATTTTGAAGTCCGTGAAAAGCTCTGTTGGTTTAACGAGCACCTTTTTTTTGACATATTGTTAATTTACTCGAAGAAAACATTATCTTTTTTCCTATGCTCACGATCTGTGCATCCACCATCAACGTTCATAGTAATTTTAGTGTTGTTGTCATATTAGGATGTCATACATACTCAAGTCTATTACTAAGTTGAAGGAAAACGTTTTATCTATCAAATAGCTATGGGTAAAGTGATGAAGACTGTTTTTCTGAAATATTTGAAGTGCATAAAGAGAACTATCGATGATTGAACAGCGTTTTCGTAAACGATCGAGCACTGGAGCCTCGCAATCGTATCTAAATATATTATTTTATCACTGTCAGAAAGAGTGCACACGCAAACACAAAAAACTTCCATTGAAATTGTGTTTCGTATCTAGCATTCTAGAAGAAACGACATAATTAACTTTCGGAAAACGCGCCATTTTGGAATACAGTAGTACTGACTGGATATAACTCCATAGTTAATCATTCCAATAGCTTGTTTCACAAGATTGAATAGAGAATTTCAGGGACTATCTTTTATGGAAAAAAACTCGAGTATTATTGCAACAAGTTAAGCGAGATATAGAAGAAATAATTAGATGGCTATCAATCCTGGCGCAGTCATTTTTTAAAAATAAATCAATATTAATTTAAACATCGACTGGCATTGCACCTCTCTCTATGATATATAGAGCGAGTCTTTCAATAGAAAAACGTAAGAATCATCATCGAAAATGACAGTGCATCGACTCTTAGACACTGGGATCTGTGAATTTGACGAAAGAAAAAAAAATAGAAGGCTGATAGTTTTTTTGCGAGAAATGAAAAGTTCTTTAAAATTTGATGGACGTCAATTCAATTTTTGAGAGCACTTTTTCTTTCACCTGACAATTTTGTCATAATAATATAAACACGGAAAGAATTGTCTGCTCTCATGAAAATATCATTCTTTATGATAAATTATTGCCAGTCGTTTCAGTCTTTGTCGGTAAATCTTCATTCAATGATAGATTATTCTGTAATTTCCTGTTTAGACACACTATAAAAGTACATATCGACTTGATTTTGACAAAGAAAATATATGTATTCGTATAAGATTACAAACTTGACAAACGAAAATATTTTTTATTATTTTTAATTACCTACGACCTTCGAAAGTATCGCGCACTTTCACATCCCCAAATTATTGGTTCGTATTAAAACAAAACTTTTATTGAAATTAATTATTTTACAGATTGTTCTTGTTAGTGATCAACTTGAAAAGGTTAATTCTCACTTATGAACATAGAGCTCATTCACTGAATTTATCTTGAAAATCGTGAATAAGTTTAAATTCGAGTTTCTTGGAAAAGCAATTACTTTTTGTTAACAAACAATAATAATGAAGTTTTCTAATTTTAATACTTACATGCAAGCAGCATCTTTCTCTAGCACGTTGTTTTTCGACTGACATTAATTAATAGTAGTACTTAGATGCATACTAGACATGCGCTCAATATTTATTGAAGATAAACTGAATAATTTTCGTTGTCTTGTTCTACTTCGAATGCACTCTTACATTCCCTTCTCATGCAAGAGAACCTTCGTTTTAAATTTACATACATAAACTAGGTAGAATCGTTCTTGTTACTTTCCACATAATTTATTATGGAAACAAGTTTGAGCAGAAAAGTGTTTTATCAACGATCCTCAGTTATTGTTTCAAGCTTTAGTCGATTTTCATCACCATTCGTTTCTCAACTGATATGTTATTCATGCTGTCATTCCCCATAACTCACGCTATTTAAATCATAGATCAATAAATTTCGTATTGCTCTTATTAAATCTACGTTTAATGTATATTATCTTTTTGCGTGACACATCATAAAAACGCTTCGACACCGTGTATGGGCCTGCAACAGATCATGCTCTCAATACAATTCTGTCTACGAGACATATAGAAAATTTTCTTCTTAAGTAATCATTAGATTCAGTAATCTTTTTTTTCTCATGCACTCATATAAAACCCTAGTTAAAAGTCGGATAACAATCAATTAATTGTATACTGAATTCAGATTACAACGACATTATGCACATCTGATCTTAGTGAGGGCTTGTGCGCTTAAAGACAAATTTTATCAGATACTAATTGGTTCATGAATCTTAATCCATTATAAACAATTTTTAATAATCAATTAGAATGGGTTTGATTTTAAACATTGATCAAATCTATGTTTAAGTTTGAACAATATATAGTCGGATATGTCATTTTCAATCTAATAATCATCGATTTGACTCCGATCGTAGCTAGTTTTCTACATGTCTACATACATTTATGTTCAGTTTCATCTCGAATTCTATCAATGACTTTCATATTCTTTACCACAAATATTTTCCATCGCTTCTATACAAAAATACCATACTAATTAATATTGATTTCTCTTCAAGGATAGAATTCACATATGCATTATGGAAATATAGGCTCGGAAAGAAAACTAAAATGAGTTCACAATGTGCAAAGTGTATTCAAGTAACTACTAGAAATTCGGAAGTAGAAACACAGGGGAAAGCAATGGTTTGTCAATCTATCTATCTCTGATTCACAATCTAAACATGAACATGAGCAATAGGATTGAAAAGCAGTTTCAAAAATAGCCAAGAATGTATAGGCAAGGTATTGATAATGTAAATACAACTTTCAAATCTCTACGTAATTGAATGGAATTCGTTGCTCTTTATTAACGAAGAAATCCGAGTGTAGCATGCCAAATCTCACTAATTAGGCGAACTGTGAATTATCAAAAGTGTATTTTTTGTTTAAATTCGAACAATGTGGAGCAATACTAATCACGGAATAAGTTGGCATTGCCAGATTTTGACTATCCGAAGTTGAGCTTCATGGAAGATAAAGTATTTTTGGAATTAAAATAACGAAATCCATTGAGTATCTCTTATTTTTCTACATATCATTGACTAAAACAGAGTTTACGTACGAATATAAATAGTGTGTACTGCTCTTTCATACGTGCGCACGGACTACATAGTTGAACGATCATGAATGCTAGCCAATCTTTTCATTAGATATTAACCAGTGTTGCTATAGTAAAAAAAAGGTAAAAAGTCACTTCGTCATTGGTAGAACTTTTGATATATGTAATCAATTTCTCGGCAAGTTCTCTTCATGAAAAAGTACACAAATCTACTGTCAAAAGAATTTGTTCCGTTTCAGATGCATGAAACATAATACGATCCTATCTTTACAACTAACGTTCTTTTTTGAATCGACTTTTTGAAGCAACGATTGCCTACAACAAATTCTTCTTTCCTTGATCATGCAGACATGAATAATTAATTTATTGTATTGCAATCTTAGATTCGTTCTTGGGTATTGAAGACTGATCTAGTCTTATGTTTGCCATTTTTCGAGTCAAAAAACAGATGAGAAACTAGAACAGTTTTAGTTACTAAATTAAGAATGGAGAAGAACTATACTTCACTGCGTAACTGAGATCAAAGTGGGGCAAAAAGTCAACAATCTGATTAACATCAGCCGGAAATCAGCCTCCTCTTTGTTTTTGTCTGGCACGACTTGTCTAATGCACAAGATCAAAGTGATGTCACCAACGAATTCATTGAATCAAGTTAGCAGTCGTAAAACATGTAAAAAATATCATACATTTTTGATTCCTCACTATCGATCAAACTATCGGCTAACATCTCTAGATTTGATCTGTTTTGAATCTTTTAATTTTTTTAGTACAAAAAGTAAGGAAATCCTCGCAATAATATGTCTTAACTTCCCATTCTAGCACAGATTAGTACACTAGGTAGATTGGCGTGGCTAAGTTCAGTTGACTAACTAGAAAAACTTGATTTGATCCATGGAAAGATATGTGAGTCGATTGTTTTCATCTAGACCTGTCAGTTATAAAAACTGTGCCTATCATTGAGTGTATTGATTGAGAACTAAAAGATTTAAAAGATCATAGTTTCCGTATCTTAATTTTCTTTCAAGCTTGAATTGTTACCCATGTTGTTTTTAGCGAGGTCGAGATGCACACATACAATGAAATTATTTTCAGCAAGAACTATGATTGTATCAATAGAGAAAGATTATTGAAAAAGATAAGAGTAGCAAGGAGCTCTTTTCTTCAACCACACATTTATAAACTTTTCTTTGTCAATAGTTTCTTAGTTTTTGAATAAATCCAAAGTCGTTCAGATTTATGTTAATTTATAGATGTTCATTCCATTAGGAAAAATTAATTGAAAGAGACTCGCGTATTATACTAGATGATCATTTCTTCAACGAATGTGCTCGATGTATTAACAACTCGTACGAGTCTTATTGAATAAAGAAAATTTAAAATGATCACCAAAAAAACGAAACAAAATAACCCGAAGATCTTTAAACAATTTAAGAAATCTCATTAAACATATAGATAATCAATGAGACGGTTACAATCGAAAAAATTACAAACAATATTATAACTTTATTCGCTGTCCAAACAAAACGACGGGGTTTACTTTTTTTTATTGATGAACTACGAGTGTTAATTGACGTTGTTGTAGTTGGTTTTTCAATGTTTGCATTTTTCTGATTCTTTCGATTAGTCATCGTATTGTCATTGTCACTTGCAGGTTTCGACTCTTCAACAAGCGATTGAACAACAACAGGATTCGATGGTGTTATTACTCGATTCTTTTTTATTTCGATACAAACTTGATCACAAGGTAATCGATAGATTTTATTACCATTGGTTTCATAACATGGTACTTCTTTTTGCACACGTCTACATCCACAACGAACTTGAACTAATTGGGAACAATCTGTAACAGATGAACACGAACCGGAATGGCATGAATAAGTACATAAATGACCGCAAGGAAGCTAGAATAGAATGAAAAACAATATATCTATCAATCACCGTATAATAAATTGTATTGAGCAATATATTCAAGGTGACTTTTCTACGATACGAATTAAAAATTATCAGGGTTTGGTCTTGGTCTCAGCACCGTCTCGAAAGTACTGAAATGTGAATTTCAGGATCGATTGCGACAAACAGTTGTACTGTTTTAAAAACATCGAACTTTCTTTTATTTTCTTGACGCCTATTCTGCAATGGAAAGAAGTTCTCGAGGCAAAGATGGGTGTCGGATCACATATTTCAAAGCTGCAACTTAGTTCACTAGGACATTCAGTTGAAATATGTTTCTTGCACAAAATTAATTATCTATCGCGATGTTTCTCATTATATTCGAGCAAATACAAATAAATCATGTTCACATTTATTTCTGAAAAGAGAACAAAATATTAGTACTAGTTAGTGACTATTTTATTTGTCTGAAATAGATTGTCGCGTTGCCAGCGTGAATCAATATTCTCTTTAATACTTTCTTATGACTGTGTCCATAAGGTGTACCGAAAATATATTCTTATCGAAATGAAAAGCAAAAGTGTTTTATACTTTTTTCGAACATGGCTTCCCACATGATTTTCTTTTTTCGTTTTCTTCATCATTTGTACTTGTAAATGTTTGACAATCACTATATATCACTTGTGTATTACAATGACATCTCATACGAAGACGTTGTTTGCATGCTGGACATTTATCTGGATGGCATGTCAATGTACACGAATGTTGACAACCTAACGGTCGTTCTTTTGTACACATTTCTTCACATTGTATGCATTCAATACCAGCCTGAAATGCAGCACTAAATTGAAGTCGTAATGATTATTGAAAATTTTTCTTACATCATTTTGATTTGACACACCACTAACAACATGGCATGGACGATTACACAAATGATTTTGACATTTCAGTACACGACTACATAATTGACCACAACAATATGAACGCGCTGAAGAACATGGAAAATTTCGAGACTATTGAAAAATTAGATAGAAGCAGGTTAATCAATGATTATTACTTTTTCCATGAAAAAAAAGCATACTGTATGTTGGCCAAAACAATATACGTTTATAGGAACTTGACACGATGGACAAGGTAGTGATTTTTTTACTAATTTTGCTTTCTCTTTCATTCCCCATGGTGTATTTGATGAAATGGTTTCTTCTTTAACTAACACTGAATCATGACATGTTGCTGCACATACATGTGAACAATTCTTCAACGGTAAATCACATGGTTGTTTACAATCTGGACATTCATTAAAATGGCACAGATGTGGTTCACGTTCTGCATGGTGACAATCGGATGGTTTTCTGTGAAATAAAAATCATAGCCGTTTGCTTTTTTTTTCGTGTATAAAAGGATAAGTGTCAAGATGAAATCAAACTTACAAGCATAATTTATCACAATGGGGCTTTCGAGTTTGCTTTTCACATCCACACGGAACAGTTATTGATGTTTGTCCACATGCACATGTAACATCAATTTTATGTGTACATGGATAACATTGACCACGATGACATTCACTAAGACATTTATGATTACGACAGTTCAATGTTTTACCACATGTTGTCTGACATGGCGGGCAGTTTCCATCACAACACTAATTTGTTTATTCAACAATTACAAATAGAAGAAAGTCAACATCACACATTTAACGGATGATGTCAAAGTTATACATGTATTGCATTACATCTGTATCTCACTTTGATCTATCGCATCCACAGAACAACAAAATAGCGGCATACTCCAAACATCTCATCGATCAATCAGTGACGAAATTATTTTGCCCAAATAATGTTTTCAAACTTGGTTAGGGACTCATGTTGCTTTCTTTCTGTCTTTCCAAAGAGTTGAAATATTTAAATGAAGTTCAATAAAGTATGTCTTCACATCAACTACTATTCTGCAATATTCTACGTCTGATGAATCTCATTTGATCGACATACCCTTTTCAAACAAAAACGAGAATTTGCAATTTACATATATATTGATTGATTGTCTACTCGAAATTTTTGATGACTTCTTGATTTCGACTGTACGCTGGTTCGATGACTTTTTCTCAAAAATTTGATAATCCAAGCAAAATGTTCGTTTACAATTAGATGACAGTTGTAAAGAGCTGCGAGACAATGAAAAACGAGTTCTATTCATCGTTCGAATTTTTCATACGATGCATCAATATTTTATCAATGTAGTGATGTAACAAAGATGCTCTTTTTTACCCAATACAAGTAATATAACTGATACTAGAAAATATCTATTAATCTTTAACAAGGTCTGACATGGAAATACGTGGCAAACACTATTTCTGTACGGAAGCTTTTACGTTTTCTTACTTTACGTTTACACGGATGTTTACCACATGAACGCATACGTGTACATTTCGTTTCACAAAGATATTCTTGACAACATGGAATCAATTTTTCTTTCAAACTACATCGACATCGTTTTAAAATAACTTGTCGACACTGAAAAACGTAGAATTTGATTTATTTCTAAATGAAATTATGAAAAAGAACTTCTGTCGTTCTTACTGATTCACACGAGCCAGTGTGACATCGATGTAAACATCGATGAAGCCCACAATCAAGTTTTCGATCACATGTATCACCACATGTTGGAACATCTTCTGAGCATTGTAAATTTTCAAATTCTGAAGAAAAAAACAATGAAACACAAGATACTAATTTCATACATGAATTCATTTTGTTGACTATCGTTTTGACAATGTGTAAAACATCGTATAGAGGATTTCTAATTTACATCTAGTTGTACAACTGATAGTCTTGATTTCCAAAGATATTTAAAGTCAGTAAATATACAGATTAATCTTCATTGTGAACTATTTTAAGCTGCTATCATGTATTTTTTGAGAAGACGGGAGATTTACACGCATTTGAAGATGAAGTTCTACGATGTCTTCCTCTCTCAATGAGAAGATCCATAACCAAAAGTCTGTCTTTGAAGTTTACAAGGAATTAAAAATAATAATCTATGATGTAAGGTTCAGTATAGTTCAGAAATATTATTGAAATCTGTGAAGAAACTTGGATAGTTCAAGTATGTTCTCTGTATATGTCAAGCAGGCTAGTTATTTTTTCTGCTTCCACGAAGGTAAAACTTTATTTTGAACAGGTCATGAGTAATAGATGAAATCAATGTCAGTCTTGTAACATTAATCGGAAGTCTTAATCTTATTTTGAGATCTATTTTACATAGAAGTGATATTTTCAATAGTAATAAAGCCATTGGCTATAATAATAACACTTATATTACGAGAATATGAAAACAAACTCAACCCAACCATAGAGCACTAGTAAAAGGAGATCTGCTTGTGGTGAATAAATAAACATGACAATTGGTTTTTCTAACAATCACCTTTTTGTAGCGTCTCTTGGGTAGAACATTTAGTAGACTACGATCCCAGTATCTTGAGGATAATCTCTATAATTGAGTGCTTATCGGCATAAGAATTCGGTTTTCTATTTCTTAGTTTCGGCGGTAAGGCGAAGCTGAGCCTGTCCTACTTCGAAAAATGAAAACGACCAGAAGAAATACTTGTTAAAAGTTTCGATGATTAAAACTTCCTGTGTCATCGTTTTCCAAAACTATCGTAACGATCGTTTAACAAGGCATCGATTTCGTTTGCAAAGCATCTTCACCTACAAGACAATGAATTTCGTTCGGCAATCACTTAAGTCGATTAGAAAACTGTTCTTCGTAGCTATTTATTATTGGTTCAGCAAGACTAAATAAAGCTTGTGGATGGGACATTTCAGTCCTGAATGAACTGTTGAAATAAGGGTTTTGTTCAGTATTTGTAATATGAATAGATAGTATATAGTTTACTTTGATTATTCTACTACTAAATATTCCAAATTCGATAATAATTAAGTTCTTCATTTGAATAGCATTCTTACTTGTTTTACCACACGGACATGTTCGTATGCCTTGTCGAGGACATTGGCCACATTCATTTTTATGGCAAATACGTTGACATTCATGAATTTGACAATTAAGTAATCGATTGCATGGCTGCAATGAATAATATTCAGAGAACAATTTTTCGATGAAAACAAAAATTCTTCCTTTTAAACTACTTGATCACATTGAAAATGTAATTCATTGCAATTCCGTACTGTTTTTGTCTTTCCACATAGGCAAGCTCGAATGCTTGTTTTTTGACATGGTAAACATTCCCCAGTATGACAAACCTAATACAAGCATTAAAAAATTCGAACAAATCATGCTTGTTCAAGAATAAAAAGAGAACAACAATACTTGTTCACATCGATGTTGTTGACAAGCTAACATTTTCGAACATCGTTTTCCACATGACCAACCTTTGAAACCACAACGACGTGCTGTTGGACCCGATTGATTACAATAACAACGAACATTTACTTGTTTTGGACATGGTGGACATGGTCCAGGATGACACAGTAGCAAACATATATGACCACATTCAGGTATTAATCGTTTTCCGCAGGTTTGGCCACATGAATGTGGTATTAACCATGGATCGAATTGAGGATCGATTTCTTTTTGGCAATAGCACAAATAACGTTTCGGTGTATCTTTTTGTCCGAATTCCGTTCGACATTTTGGACTAGAACAGATAGTTATCAGGCGGAAAAAAAAGTAAAAATGGTTTTTTTTATTGAATTGTCTCGTGGAAAACAACGAGATGTTTACCAATGCCAAGTATTTGCTATGTTATTATTGGTTGTTGATGATTGATAGATTCCATCTTTAATCCATGTTTGTATGCAAACAATATGAAATGGTGAATAACAACATGAACAATTCCAAATCTAAATTAAAATCAATGAAACAATAACATTAAGTTCTATAGAATACACACGGCATCAGTCTTTTGTATAATGTCAATGCATATTAAGCATATATTTGCATTCGTTGATAACGAGTCTATTAAATATTGATAAGTACGGCCAAGATCATCAGATGATCCTATAGAGATAAACAAAGGCAAGTTTCATAATCGATTAATTTATTGTGGATGAAAGATATGCTAACGGTGTACGAAAAGTATAGATTTACACAAAATTTCTCATATGACGTGTACCTAATCTCTAACTACATAATCAATGATACTGTTACAAGTTATCAAACAACTGGTAAACCATTGAATATGTTCAAGCGAACGAAATTAACTTTCAATGTTGGAAAACAATGAAATCAATTGTGATGAAAGAGCAAGAACAGTTACTGTGATAGAAAAGGATATGAGAAAATTCTGTTGATAATAAAGTTTTTACATGATTATACGAATAAAAAGATCTAAAATTAGGATTACGTTCAATTAATTTTACTGCAAAATGCAAAATGAAGTAGTTTTTATCTCTTATGAACGAACCTCAATTAATTCGAGAAACTAAATCAATACAATAGGAATATCATTATTTTCCCGTTATGATAGACTCAATCGATACGTTCAACATCATGGGGAGTCACATAATGATTCTGCCAGGCGTATTTCAAGTCTTCCAGTACTCATTGCTCATCAGTGATGAAGCTTTTGTATTATCATAAATCATCGTGTATCAAAAGTGTTTCAAGTCTATAAACAACTAGCAAGATGCTGTATTTTTTTTTCAAATAACTATATGTAGACGAAAGAAACGAAGAACAGTCGATGTACTACTATCGTAGTATCGTGTGATTCACACTTGATACATCTCACTCATTGCATGATGTACTGTACCAATTATATGTTGGTATTTTAATAATCACTTATGTTCTAATCTTCATTTTACTATCGTCTATCGATAGTAAATCTTCTAGTCGGTAATCCACTATTGTTAGTATGTAGAACATTTTTCGATAGGATAGAATACTTGAACGTGTATTGAAGAAATGCTTTTCGATGACAAAAGATATAAATATGGAATTTTCATACCAGTATTAAATGAATTCTTGAGCTTGTTCAACACTTCTTCAATCAGTTTTCTATCATCGGCTGTCTCTGAGTTTAATTGATAATTTTCATTTGATAATAATCGTCGAATATTGTCTTGATTTGTTTTAGCAATGTCTTCGAATTTTTGTTTCCTGCACAGTGAATTAGGTAACATAAAATGTTCAAAATCATTTGGAAAACTTACGCATTTTTTTCATCAGACATAGTCTATAATGAAGAGAAACGTCACACACCCACCCTACTCTTTTTGTCTTCTATCTCATCTCAGAAGCAAGAACACCAATAGAGATGAGGAACAGAGGGTTGGAGATTTTCTCAATCAATTGCTTGATTGGTTTATTTTTTCTCAAATGAATCACAGCGTTGTGTGGCTACTACACAGACAGCACGTATGAAAGAAAGCAAAATAACACAAAAGTTATTTCTTTTCCTTATCACTTTTTACAGGCAATAGACGACATGTCAAAAGGAACTTCCAGACGAGATCGGAAAGAAAAATTTAAAAGTAAGCTAATTGAAGTAGAACTTTCTAGTTCTCATGCATGATAGACACGTATTTTCTTTCGCCTAGTCACACGCCTGATCACTCCGTGTGTCTATGCATTTTTCAGAAGAACTTTAATGAATTGATTTATAAACATTATTTATGCTTTGAATAATTTAGTTCGGGTAGAATTTCCTGATTATACAGGTGATCAAGTCGAAACAGCAACCGATAACACTTATATGTAGGTATACAGGACATTTTGCTAAAAATCTGTGTATTAAAAAAAAGAGGCTGTTCGTTTTTTAAGGTTACCTGATGTTGGTGAAGAAACAATTATTAATTATAATGGGGAAGAAGTCGCTATTAATGTACATAAATTAATCGATGTACGAAAACTAGGCTTCGGAAATTATGGAAGTGTAATGTTAGCTGAAATCGAAAATCACCCAGAAATAAAAATGGCTGTCAAAGTATGAGTCCATTTTTATTATGAGGTGTTTTTTTTCTTATGGACACTCGTCTCATTCTCTTTTTTTTCCTTTGATAGTTTTCATTTCTGAATCAGAATGTAACAGATCCACATGAAGATAAAACCGTACAATAAGGCGATATGTTTTTAAGATAAACGAATATTTTTCAAAGGAATATTCATCAAGAAAATTCGCAAAAGTTCATCATGAAAACATCAGACTCAACTTTTAGAACATTTTTCATGCATATCAATTTTTGCCCCCTATAATTATACGAACACAAACTATAAAAAGAAACATTTCGGTTAAAAACTCTTTTAATAGTCAATCGCTTGTCGCTCGAATCATTCTTAAAGGTTTAGCGGGCACGGATGTTTTTGTCTTAAGATGATAGTTGCCTGAAAACCAAATCAAGATTTTCAGAAGTTTTTTATATTAAAACGATGCTTATGGTGGTGAGCTTTTCGATTTGGGTGATTACTGTTTATTTGAACTAAAAATTGAAGACATCATTTCGGTCATTGATCATAAGTTTCAGATGAAATTACAGATTCACAATAGAGATGTGCAGGGTACGCTTTTCTCTTACCCTGTACCCTGATAAAGGAATTTTTCTTTACCCTTTGTGCTACCCTACCCTACCCTACGAGGTGCTTACCCTGCACCCTACCCTACCCTGCACATCTCTAATTCACAACGAATATAGATCGAGATCTTTAATTTGAGAATATATTTTTGAACTATGTTTGAGTTTCACCGAAAATTTAATCATGGATAGATTCTATGAATACAATATGTATCTTCTCGTCGATTGAAATCATACTTTAGAAAGAGAAAGTCTAAATAAAATACCATAATACAAAGGGTCATATATTAATCAAATGAGTCTCGAAAAAGTTTATAGCAAATGTGAATGTACTCTGTATCTCCATGGCTGTTGTATCAAGAGTTGAAATTATACAGTTATCAGTTCATAAATGAATGAATTCAATGTACTATTCTTTCTTTCTTAAACAGAGATTAGGCTTAATCCCAAGTACGAATAATTTAGCTGATTACACAGCTACGACTGATCTTAAAACGATTCGTGCAGTTGGCTCGTGTAATTTCCCATATGTCATCAAGTTTTATGCGGGTCTCATCGATAAAGTTTGTTCAATGACTTGTTTTCTTTTGTATTTTCATACGAATAATAATATGATTTTTATTTTATCCGAATAGAAAGAAAGTCAAGTCGTTATTTGTATGGAAGCATGTGATACATCGATGGAAAAATTCTACACAACGATGCATAAAATAAAAGAAACAAAACATATTGATATATTATTGAAACGTATGATTAATCATGTAAGAACAATCACAAAAACCAATAGCAACGGATAAACAACTCGTGCATTATTGAATCGTGTACGTCTATTTTCTAGATTGTTGATGCATTACAATTTCTTAAATCAAAAGGAATACTTCATAGAGATGTTAAGCCGTCGAATATTTTAGTTAAACAAGATCCTGTTATATTTAAAATTTGTGATTTCGGCATATCTGGTCAATTAACGAATTCAGTTGCACATACAATGATGAAAGGAACACAAGTTTATTTAGCCGTATGTTGAGCTTATCTAGAATGAAGTTTTGAACTTAGAGATTTTCTGTTTCAAGCCTGAACGCATCGATCAATCTCAATCACCTGAAGGCTACGGTATACGATCAGACATGTGGGCACTAGGTCTCTCGACAGTAAATAGAACGTTCATTTTACTATTCCTAAACCAATATGTCCCTGATTTCTATAGTTGGAAATAGCAACAGGTCAACATCCATTTGCTACAATGAATGCGCTCGGCATTATGAGCACGATTATGACATGGGTACCTGAACCACCAACATATTTATCTACAGAATTACAACAACTCATCGTTTGGCTGTAAGTTATATACTTGCAGATAAAAAATACGATTGAAAGTAAACGAAAAAGAAACAAGACATTATTTTTAACTCGAACCTTACATGAAAAGCAAGACGTCGCTAAAAGACTGCTTCTAGTTGAAATCAATATAATTAATGAGATCCTTGTATTATTCACCGATATAAAAAGCGTAATGTACTCGCTGATTTTCAGTGAGAATCAATCACATTTATAGGCATATTTCTTTTTTGAATTTGTAATTTTCGTAGATGAGCATAAGGATGATACAAGAAAAAATCACGAATTCGTTTTGAAACGATTGTTATTTTCATAACTCGTTTTTATCAGATCATACATCATTGACTCTGCGGCGTCCTAACTCAACATTCATAAACTGAAACTTCTATATGCATGGATACTATTGTCCATAGAATGAATTTATCATCACTATGACAATATTATTTGGAAAAACTAAACCATCTTCGATTTCTGGATGAAAATGAAAATCACAAAAAATTGTAGTCCTTCTCAATCCAAGTAATTGTGAGGAGAGGCGAGCACTCAAAACGAAAAGAATACAAAGTCGATCTTTTTTCAAATTCACAAAAAAGAAACACAACGTAATTATTCAGAATTGAGACTTAGTCAAAGAAAGAATGAGCTGTAATTGAATGAAAAAAAAACATTTCCTTCTTTGAGCAAGTTTCTGATTGTTTTTTCTATGAACGTAATTTGGAAAAAGAAAATATTCGCGTAAGTATCTCAACGTTATACTAATGCCCTTTGAAATTTTATTGATTAGGACAGTTTGTGAAAGAGAAATCGACATAGATTGATCTTAAAAGAACGTATGGCACGAATAAAGTTATCCCTTTTGATTAGAGGTACGTAATCGATGTCCCTATTTAGTAATGGATTGGTTTTCAATGTTTTATCCGCTATTGGGATAGCAGTTTTTCTCAAGTATAAATACGAAGTACGAAAAGTATTATTATTGTTATGAATAGTTGCTATTTTGTTTTGAAGCTTTCTAATATTTTTACATAAAGATCTTCTTTTTCTTGCTCTTTCATTGATAATTTGGTGAATTTTAAGATGCTCTATTTCGTAAGATTGATTAAAAGTATTGAAAGGTCAACATCGATCTTCGGGAACATAGGCATTTCATGCTGAATAAATGATTGAACATGAATATTGTGTTCGATTCCGAGTTATTTTTGATAAAGATACAATCGAAATGAAAATATTTCACGACAAAAGCTGAGCCATCCCCTTTTAATGAGCCAAATATTCAATGATGAATAGTCAATTGATTTTCTTTCAAGATCTAGACGAAGTTGTTGAGTCGTATTAATCATTGGTTCATCTCGTCGAAATCTAAGACAATCTTTAGTTCATTGGAGAAGATGAAACAGTTTAGTAAATATTTTTCGTCGAAGATAACTTATCAAGTGATATTTAGTAGTAACAATGTCAACCGTTCAATGATGAATTGAATCTGATAATGTTCTGAGAAGCTATTAGTTTGTTCTGAATTTCTTCTGTTTAGATTAAGAATAAAGCAAGAAAATCGGCCGACAACATACGATGAAATTCAAGGATCCTCTGCTATGCAATCGTTGCCTATCAATATAACAAATGAAGAAACAGAAATGGTGAAAAATGTCATAGCAAATATCCCTTTTATACCTGATGATTATTAAATCTTCATTGTGATATGTACTTTTATTGATTGCTGTTTATGCTATCACTGCAATTATCCTCCTTTGTCCTGACCCTATTTTTTGCGATGTATTACGTTTTCTCTGATGCATTTTTCTTTTGTTTTTAAACATAATGAGATGCTATTTACTCAAATAAAACAAAACAAGAGAGTAAGTGATTCAGCACAATTCATACGAGATTTAAATGTGTATTACGATGGCAATGGTAACCTGAAGGGATACACGATTGACGAACACAGTTTTTATGTTCATAGGCGATTACCTAAGCTATGTATAAATGTCAGCGACGAACGATCATCATCATTGTATATTCTAGTCAATATAAAAATAGGAGAGAAAGTAACGTTTCGTACTAATATTGCAGTACAGTAAACTGTGGACAAGTAAAAGTATTTGCAACTGTAAACAAGAAAAGAGCGACATTAATTAAATATCTGTCGAAGATTATGACAGAGGACAGGCTGGGCTAAAATATTATTCTAAGTTTGTGATGGAGGAAAGAGAATGTTGTCAAGGTTTTGTCCGTGTGTATGAGTATGACGTTCAAGTTCTTATTCTGTCCATATATGGGTAGTTGTAAGATCGTGCTTCATCACGAAGCAATATTTTAAATAAGTTTTTAATGACATCTTTGTTAGTGTTGATTTTAAATTGTTTCTATTGGTTTAAAACATAACTGCACTGATCGAATGTATACTCTGTCTGTTTGATTAGATCGATCGGTTCTGTGATTTGACTTAATTACACGTGTATGTACTGAGTAACCTTCGTTGAAAGGTTATGCTCACAACAATGTATTTTCTTACGTTTTTAGGCTTTGTTTATATCATCCGGCATCTTGCAAGTAGAATTAATAGCTGAATTTCACTCGTTCACGTTTTCTTTCTATATAGTATCTTGTTTTGTTGTCACTATAAAACATTCAAGTCTATCTATTAATATTGTATAGGCAAATGAGGAATTCATTTGGAAAAACTCAGATAAACAATAGATAACTGTTTTGAATTGTGTCATTAGATGTTAAAATTCGTCGTTAGTATATTCTACCGAGTAAAAGCAGCATATCGACTCGATTTGATCTGGTGTCAATAGTAACATGAAATGAAGAAAGAATTCATCACATGTTTTGCATTACTCTCCTGCACTTCTCCAAAAGTACACGTCTATGAACTTAAAGATGTATACGTTCGGCATTGAAATACTGCACGTATATCATAAATTTCATACAGTTAAAAATTGGATGAATACACAAATATCTTCTTTCATCTGACACAATAAATGTTAAAGAACGGAAATCAACACAGTATAACAAATTCATATTAGTCATCCTTTTCATAAATAAGCTATGAAGGATGTATAAATATGTTTACTTTAAACAGCAGAAATCTAAACAAAAACAAAGCATGACAAGTCACTTTCCAAATAATATTATATGGACTCGATCAAAAATTGAATACAAGTGCTGTCGAAAGATAATAATCGCTTTTGAAACATGAGAATATGATATCGATTACCAAAAGTTCTTATTATTTAGGTACTCTTTATATTGTTTCTTCATCATAGGAGTTTTTATGTATATCATGCACTGCTAGTTAATATATCGTGTGTCTACTACATTGATTCTTGATTAGCAATGAAGTAGACAACTGTGTCAATATGATAGATGTATTCTATATGACAGATAGGGCAGAATTTTGATGCGAAGAAATGGAAAAATAATCAACAATTTATTTGACTTTTTAGATTGTATTAACATAAATGGCTCCATTTACTTTTACACTGTTTGCACCCTACAATAAACAAGCAGCATTGAAGGTTCGATTTTGTAAATAGTATTTATTGATATGTATGTCAAATTTTAATAGCTAAAAAATGCAAGTGTGCGAATGTTCGGTGTCGATATCAGTAAGATGATTATGAAATAGAATATCTGTGTGAATTGTTTGAAACATTTTAGTTATGGAAAAGGATGAGTCAAACGGGTATTTCCGAGTGACTGTGGATTTAGCTGATGGTATTTATCATTATCAATTTAAAAGTAAAAACGATTCGAATCAAGATCAATCTTAGTATCTTTTGATGTTTTAACTATGCATAGTACAAACAAAATCTTGGTTCGAAAAAGAACCTGAGCCTGCTCTGCCAGACTATGACGATGATGAATATAAAGATTTGAGTAAGTTGTCAAAATGAATTTCATTGTCATCAGTTTCATTTTTTGTCAAACTATTCTTGAAGACTCATATCTTCCTAATATTGATCGAGTTTAGCTCATGAAGAAAAGCAAGAGAAAACTGAAGCCTATTCTAAACTTATTGATGAAATCCGGGAACGAAATCGCCAACGCGAACATGAAGCTACGTTTACGGAAATCTGGTATACATTCGTTGATCCTTACGCTACTGATGTTGATGAACGTGGTACAGGTAAACAGTTTTGATTACCCGTAATAAACGCAGTTAATAGAATCGTAGAAGCTAGAAAACATCACAAGTGTTCTCCTTTCAATTTCAATGAATTTCGCCCGGCAGATATTCCATTCCATAGTGTTCTAGTAAACGCTCTAAAAGAACACGAATAACTATTGAGATTTGCTGAATTTAACAGGTTATCTAGAAATATCGATTTTCTCGAAGCCTCTGCAGAATCCCAAGTTCTTTTTTCAGAAAAGTTCTACTTTCGAATTTCGACATTAAGCGTTGTTCATGGAAAGATCTCGGACATACTAGTTGATACTGAAAAGTCACAAGCTATGAACAGAGAAGTATTGTCAACATTGTCCCATTCTCAAGATATAAAGCCATCCTCTGTAGGCTTGCATATAAAGTGCGCAAATTTTTCTTAAAGTTTTTTACAAATCAGAAATAGAATTTGTCTGGAAATTTGAGTCCTTTCAGAGGCTTCGCTAAAATAAATATTTGTAAAATCGATTAACTTGACCCAGTGTCAGTAATCATCCGAATCTTTTTACATTGTTAACGAGAATACTGTGGAGTATGCCTAGGTTAAGTTTCATCGAAATCAGATCGTGACATTTTGGAAGACTTCCTTATAAATTGTTTCTGAAAGTACCTTTACCGTTCGAAAAAACGTGCTCCTTATTTCTTGCATATGATTTCCGTCGATGAATAATGGAGTAGAATCTTCATATATGACAAAATATCTAAAAGTGTTTCAAATAATTAATGCAAGAGTCAACTAAAATCATAGAAAGCTATTTTATGGATGTTGTACACTGTAGAAATGCTATACTTCATATCGAATATAACTACTGTTTGATCCAAATAGTTTTTCCTTACACTTAGAGCATGATATGGAATCAATGGTGCATTCAGTTTCGTCAATTCAAAGAGAAGTTCGAGTAAATTCTGTTCGAGTTCGTTTTATTATCAATGAAATGTTGAATCAGGGTTTTGATTGACAGTAAAGGTTTGAACAGCAGGGATGATCGAAGTTTCACATGTTAAAATTGAAAGAATTTCTGTACTCAGAGTATAAGAAACAAGAGAAAATTCAACATCTCAACTTTGCATTCGTTTTTCTTATTTTCACTTCAATCTTCGATTGATTCGAATAAATTAGTACATGTGATTCAAAGAGTTCGACAAGAAAAAGCTTCTAACGTGTATACGTAGCGACATCGTTTGGACGTTTTTGAAAAATCGAATCTCGTCAATTGAAAGTTACCTATGTGAATAATTTAGATGATGCCGAGAATGCTGTTGGCGTATTAATAATAAAAAATGGCAAACGTATTATCGGTATGTGTGAATTAGTGTCAATTTCTTTGAAAATGTGCTCTACAAAAAATGTGAAAATCGAACGTGGAGATTGTTTTTACTGTGAAAGTAAACGTAATCCATACTTATTTTTAGATGAATACGAATGGAAATATGATAAATGTGATTTACCACCTGATGAAGAACTTGTTATCTATGAACTTCATGTTGGTGATTTTTCTAGTGAAGAAAGTGATAAAAATTCTCGTGGTCAATTTAAGCATGTGAAACAAAAAATCGATTATCTAAAAGAACTTGGTGTGAATGCAAGTATGTTTTTAATCATGAAAAATACAACAAACAGAAAAACTGATTGATAAATATTGTTTGTTAGTTGAACTTATGCCAATCAAAGAATATCCTGGTAAAAACAAACAAGAAACCTCTTTTCAAAATGCGTATTATAAATGTTTACTTTTTATTTGTAGGAAATCATTCTTGGTAAGAATATTATCTTCTCAATTAGCATTTTTCGTAAATAATTGTTAAATAATTCGTCTTATTCCATAAATATACTAGGGGGTATGTATCCATCTTACTCTCGTCTCACTGGATGTTACTATATGTATGATGGACTCTATTTAGATATAATCCACGATATTATTTTGCTATTGAAACAAGTTATGGACCAACAGCTGATTTAAAAGAGATGATCGATGAAATGCATAAAAATGGGATTCGTGTCATTTTAGATTGCGTAAGTATATACAACTGTTTTCCCATCACAATTTATTCGTTTGAGTTCGCTTGACGTTGTTATTCCGATGATTTAAACATGAGAATGAATGAATATTTTTATTTCGAACGAAATATGAAAAGCGAAAATAAGAAAGTTTTAGTTACCGAACATTGAAACAGTCTATAGTAAATAAGTATCTATGAAAAAAAGCATCTTCTAACATACACTCTCTCTTTCCCTCTTAAAATGCATATGATATTTTCCAATTAAGAACCATCGTTAAATTGAAAGAAATGTTTTCTTTTCTTAAGAAAGACATTGTTTGCAATGTTGAAAAATATGTAATTCCATCTTGTTTTGACATTCTATTTTCAAGAAGTTAAGAACCACTCGGATCTCAGCGGACTCTCTACTCAAACAAGAGCTTGGTGAGATTCTTAGTCTATGCGTAACGCTGATCAGAGCCGTGAGAAAGAATAGAGAAATAAATCTCTTCAAATAAATTCAGAACTCACTCATATTTTACAGCCAAAGTGAAATTTTTAATACTAGCCTCATGAATTTTTGATATCAGTTTCGTAAAAATTAGATTCCAGCTAGATGAATACAAATCATGGCGACGATAATTCACCTTGTGAGAGAAATGGAATCTGTGTTTTTATTGACAAATCTGATTGCTCACTTTGGTTTGAGAAAGAATTCTTCAAGTCAAGTACTTGAATATGTCAATTTATTGGTAAACTCCACTAGATAACACGTCATTCATTGAAAAGTCAGTTGATTGAAAATTAATCTGCACGGAAGAATTAAAACTTATCGTCGTAAGTGCTTTTTGTGTGTAAGCGTGATAAATCTTCCATGACAAATTGCTGCACAAGAATATTGAAGGGAGAATATTTCATAGAAAACATCATACACGTAAATAAGGATGCTCGTCGATCAATCGAAATAGAATGAATTGTAAGACACGTTTGATTGGAGCAATACGGACAGATATACGAGAAAAAACTGTCAATCAGGACAAAAGTATCATGCAAATTAAAACATATTGAAATCATTATCATTTGTATTTGAAATTTTCTTTACAATTTAGGTATATAATCATTGTGATTGTTCATCACCATTAACACAAATAGATCATGATTATTGGTATCATCATCATCCAAAAGATATAACTAGTATGGAAATGAATTTTCTTAGAGTCTACGCCGTACTAATTCCTCACTCTTCTTGCATTCATATGTTGATTCCTTGAATTAAAACAATGAAAACATAGTCAGATTTGAAGTAGAAAACGTTTTCGGGTATAATATTTGACTTATGCTTTCGTACTGTACAGAAAATTTCTTTATTATACGTCTCGATCAATGGAAAGTCGTACATACATTTTCAGATGTACTAAAAACAATAATTAAGTTTTTATGTAGCAAGATAGCAATATCTAATCATAAGGAAATCCTAGTTTCAACGAGAAGTCTATACTCACAGCAAGCTTTGAACCAATGAAAATCTTCACATCTCTATTTCAGAATGTCTTCATACAAGCATTGATCTTAAATTTCTTTTTATTATACTTTAGTGTCGTGGGGACCAGAATGGAATTACAGTATGTGACTTCGTGTACAAAAAGGATTTTCTTTCTTTCTATCTGAATAAATATTTCGTTTAAAAGATTTCTATGATCCGAAATATAATGTGTGGCCAGCTCGTAAATTCATCTGTGATTCTATTCGTTATATGGTTGAAGAATTTCATATCGATGGTATTCGTTTTGATGCGGCACGGCAAATTCAAAATTTTGATTTTTTACATTGGGTTGTTAAAGAAGCGAAGAAGGCAGCTGGACCTAAACCATTCTATTGTGTTGCCGAATTTTTACCCGATGAACCCTGTATAACAAATTTCGATGGGCCTATGGATGGATGTAATGCCATAAGAAATTTCTTTGTCTATTTTTTTGAAATAAATAACTTCTATTATTCAAGGTTGGCATGACAGTTTCTATTGGGCAATACGTGATTTATTACTTTATGATAAAGTTGATATTGCTCGACTTAAGTCGGTTATCGATTGTCGACAACAAGGATTCTTAGGTGTTACCAATGTTGTAAATTATATTGGAAATCATGATCATGATCGAATGCTAATAGAATTAGGTAATGTCTCAGTTCTAGATGATTCATTTCGTTAACATTAATTCAGACCTTTCTTCAAAAAGTTATGTCAGGTGTACTGGTAACGTCTTCCTCTCATTATGATTGTGAATTTTTTTAAAAGCTCCCTGTCACTATCATCCGATTCGTCTGATAAAACTTGTACCGAGATTTTCGTCTTCCAACTGCATAGACTCTTAACATTTATTAGATTTAATTTCGAAGAAAAGTAAGTTTTCTCTTCCATTTTTGTGTCACTCCACAATCTATGTCGAACTAATCAGATATTTGATATAACTGCAAAGAATTTGAAAAGAAGCAAAAAGTTTATCATGTATAATCAAGAAGTTTAAACGAAACGATAGCGAAGATATTTTTCTTAAAATAATGACATAGAGCAAAACTTTAATGTGATAATCAAGAAATGCTGAGATATTTTTGTCACATTTTGATGATTTCTCAGGGATAGTGTTAACAGTGTAATTTTCAAGTTTCATTAAAGATGTTTGATTCTAGGCAAAGAACGAAGTATTTTTGGTGAAGAGGCATTTAGACGGATTCGTCTTGGTGTCGTTATTCAAATGACAAGTATTGGCATTCCAATGATTTGGATGGGAGAAGAAATCGGAGAGTAAATGAAAATGTTTGAAGATGTTTCTATAAAAAAATAATGTTTCTACTTACTTATGTTGATTGTATTTTGTCTCTCATTAGATATAAAGAAAAAACGCCTGATGTCGCTAAAATCGATTGGTCATTAATTGCGGATCGTGAAGATAATTCAAATAATATCAATAAAAACCTTCTTGGCTTTTTCCGTGGTTTAGTACTCTTACGTAAAGAGAATAAAGCATTTTTCCAAGCCAATCTTGATTTCATTCACGAAGATCATGATGCAAAAGTACTAGTCTATCAACGATGGTATTTACGAAATAAAATGCATTAGTCTTACTCATGAGAAAGAAAAATTCGTTTTATTTTTCTAGGGCCGACTCAGGTGAACGTGTTGCTGTTATTTTAAATTTATCGGGAAGTTTCCTTGGTAAATATTCGATATGTTTTGTTTTTTCTGTTTCCCAAGGACAATATCATTGATTATGTTTTCTAAAATAGCTAATTATCGTGTACCAAATATGCCGGTCAGTGGTTGGTGGCACGAATGGACATTCAATTATGATGTTAAAGTTGACAACAATGAGGTTCATCTTGATATAGCTGAACATGAAGCAAAAATTCTTGTTTGGCTTGGTGAAAATTGGCAGCCGCCCCCACCTGAATCACCCTAAATCCATCCGCAGAACCAATTACAGTTGTTGATGTGAAAACGGTGGAAGCAGACTCTGAAGAAGAAAAGCAACACTACTGATCAATCACGAATTTTATGCATATTCTCTAGTATACTCAATTTGACTTGTCTTTTCATAAGTGATGTGCCCCTAAATTTAACATTGTCTTTTTATTTCAGACGAATCAAAGAATTAAGATATGTATGTTTTGATAATGAAATAGTTTACGTTATATTTTTTTGTACGGATATACTTACGAGATTTTCGTTCTGTCGTTCAGTTTTTCTGCTATGTTTTCTATTTGTACTACTGCACACTCAAATTCGGTTCTTCTGTATTAATGTTTCTAATTTTTTTATTTAATCGAATTCTAATACAGTACAGTTTCACCTTTCTCTTCTTCGGTTTACTAAATCATTTTACAAATAACAGATTTTTAATTTTGATTTGGCAAAATAAAAACTAAATTATCTGTTTTCAACATCGTTCGATTGCATAAAAAATGTTGTATCAGGATGCACATTGCCTATTTGGATTTTCAACTATTTGATTCACGCATGTTTTCACAATGAAAAGTAAAAGAATATGTTTTGCTTACAACTTTAATGTTATTCTTAAATACATTGATTTACAATATCGGCCAATTCGTTACATAATTAGGGTAGTAATAGGGTTTGGGTTATTTCTATATAAAAAATAAACAAGACAATGGAGGTATATCGAGCAACTTTTCTTCTTATTCAAGTGTAACAACAAATGTGAAGATGAAAACTCTTGTAAACAGATATTTTTCTTCATTTAGAGATTTAAGACTGATTGGATGGGGAAATGAACTGCTAACAATGCATAAAATGTATAATAATCGTTTAAATATTGATACGGATAACCAACGGACTAGTGTCTACTGTTAGATTTTCTCTTTTATAATATCCTATTGATAGTGATGACGATCATACTGCGTGCTCAGGTGCAGCACGACGATATTTTGACAAACAGTTTCTAGCGAACTATTTGTAGGGATAATAACATTTCAGAAATGCTTTGTGACACTTAATCTATTCGCACTATTAATTTCTTCTTAATGTCGTTCCTTGTCTACTATAATGGGAACATGTAATTAGAGACGATGCTTAGAAGTTATCAATCGATTTCATATGTTTTTCAATGAACTCAATAAAGTTTAGACGTTCGTTTCACTTTGAATAGATAATGTACAGCATGTGATAGAATGCATCATTGACTGTTGAACTTCGATCTCACTATTGATTTTCTATATTTTCATAGTCAGGGAATCAGTGTATTTTTTGCTTTTAATCTTGTAATCATATATCTATATCTATATCTATATCTATATCAATATATGTATTTGCTTAGCCACATCTTCACATCATTATTAATCATGTAAATGAATGATTAAACAGTAAACAAGACACAAGCATTGAAATGAACATCATATGAATGAAAGATCTCGAATACAATTGTTTTGACATACGAGTCAAGGAAGATAGACATAGTAGTGGCAGTTTTAATGGTCAATCTTAAAGATCAACGAATGTTCATAAGAACATGTAATGCAAGTAAAAAAGGAAACTTTATTGTTTCTCATCCAAAATAAGTAGAAGAACCATTTCCGGATTAATACTTAGAAGTAGTGTCGAAGTAATACCAACAAGATCAATTACAATATTTTACATGTGAGAGTCAATCATGTAGCAACTACTGGCGCCATTGAAATATCGCATTTGCCTAGTCCAAACCTGAATTAAGAAAGACTTTTCGATCAAACCTTAATTTTAGTCTTGAAAATAAAGTTGGATTCGCAACTTCTTTTAATGAATCACCACCTAATAATCCCGTTTGTTTTGCATATAATTGATTGATTAATGAAAGCTTTGTTTACAAAGTTATGAACATTATTCAGTGGAATTTTCATTTAAGCAGACCCTTATTTATAAATCTTCTTATCTAATTCTGAATTTTAAGCCAGTTATTATATAAATACATGCCATTGATCTGCTCTAGCTCATCAAAAGAAATCTTGAACACAACGTCATTTTAAGACTAAAATTAAGGTTTTATCGAAAGGTTTTGTTCAATTCAAGTTTAGACTACTCCAAACTCATATCTTAGATTGGAATAGGCGAATCTGAGATTAGTCTACGGTATATAATTATATAGATATGAGTACATTTTATCTCTAACCAATAAAAAAACATGCAACGATGAATAATAACGCTCTAGAAGATTTCTCGATATCATGTTCTATTAAAACAATTTCCAAATCGAACATTATATATACTTATATACGACAATAGGATGACAGTTTTTGCACAGGACCATAATTCGTAGAGAGTATACACTCTCTATTTGTGCATATTAAATGTAAGAAAGATAGTTCCGTTCCCCAAATTAGATTATCATAAATAAAGAGTCACAGATGGGTGGTTCAGAAAATTTTTTATTGAATTAAAGGAGGGGAAGGTAGGCTAGCTAGTAGGATGTGACTTAAATCTACCAAGTTTGAAAGTCTTCTGTTATCTGCATTCGGAGTTAGCTAACAAGAAAACTATGATGAAAAAATGATGTTATATACGGCCAATATGAAAACAAATGGGCAGGATGTTCTTCTCATTGTTCGGCCTAGATGATTTAGTAAGTTAAACAGCCGTATGAGTAATGCATTCAACCACAGTCGACAAATTGACTTCGATGTACTCAATCATTTGTGTAATATTCTCATCATCAATCGAGAACAATTCATTAACCGTATGAGGTAAAGCTTCTTGACTTTACTCGCACATGTGACAGATAAACAGAGCAAGGCGCCATCGATCTTATCCTAAGATTCGGTTATAATCTATCGAGTACTGCCGATTTAGCAACTATCTAAGCTAAAACCCTTATCAGAGATCTTTTTGATGACAGCTTGGGAAAAGGTTCAACAAGAAGCCAACGTATTATTCACAGAACATACTGCCAACCACTGGTTCGTCATTTTATTTGGCATGTTCATGTGTGCAATGCTACTTTCATGAGCTGGCTATTTCTTTCGTTATCAATTCATAGAAAATCAATCACTGCTGTACTCATCTATTCAAGACTTTATCTGAGATGCTTATGAGTATTGCGTGTTTACTCGCTTTCTCATGTTTTGCCCTTGTTCTCATTTGGAGTTTTGAAGGAGCTACAGATTTCAAAAAGGTCCTGTCTACGTCATCGTGATTGTTGTCCTGGTCTGAACCATTTTCTATGGATTCGGTCACCTTTTATCTGATTTCAACATGAAAAAAGAAGTATAACAACGGCGAGAAAAGAGTTTGAGACAGTATTTCAATATTGTTCCAGCAAAGCAAGAAAACTCAACGCGACTGGACGACAATATTCGATGTTCGAACAACGATTAATATAGTTACTTTCTACTTTTGGAACTTGATCGATTCATTCTTGCATACGATTGCTTCACGTCGACGAACTCGGTATTCTAATTTAAATTTGATTCTCATTTATCTCTTCATTACAGTATCACATTTAAATTAAAATGCTTATCTCTTGCTCAATACGAGATGGAAATTTAGAAAAAATGATTCAGCAAACTTTCTTTTTTTATCTCATTCAATACCAATCGATGATACTGCCTACTTGCATTACATTCCTCTTTTGCTTTCTTCCATCTAGACTTATGCCAAACTTGTTGTTGCTGTTACAGTAAACTAATATTGTAAAGTAATCTCGATTTTCTTTGATCGTGTTTCGTGTTTTTTTAGGCTTGTTAATGCTTTCATGCTTCTATCACATTGTGTCGCGTGTCGATCTGTTAAGACACATGTTGCATTAACATAAGAGATTGAATTCATCTTTTGTTGCTTGAATAAACTAAAGTTTGAACGGTCACTATGATGTTTAATACTTGTTTTTTTAAACATCATTTATCAAACGTGTTGATAAGAAATGAAATCAAGTTGATCAGTGTCTTTTGTTCATTAATTATCAGATCGAGGTGCAAACTGATAAGTAGATCAGCAGTAACTGCATTAGATACGTTTCTTCTTTTCAGCAACTACTGAGAAGCAGAACATGCAAGACAGAGAGAAAGTGAGAGAGGGTTCCAAAATTGAATGTAATACGTACGTATACATTCGAAACGCTGTCTGCATTACCTGCCACTTTCCTTTGCAGTCATATTTACAAAATGCAGTATGCAACAAAATTTAGCATTTGAAGGTAGAATAGTAGATGGATTAAAATCTTGATAGAGACAAAACATTATGATAAGACAAAAACTGAGATCGTTTTGGGAATCAATTCTAACTATTGAGAGTCGTCTGAATCTCTTCATCGTTGTATGAGAAGAGCAATGTTTGCATTTGAGCGCCAAGTATCATCCTGTTGTTGATGATATCTGCTCTCTTGCTGAATTTTATGAACAAACTTTTTCTTGAAAACTTCTACACAATGGTTTTTGTTTGATTTATATGAACAATATCCATCATTTCGTAAGGGAGACGTCAGACCAACACGCCAACAAGAACGATACAGAAAACAACATTTTGTCGCATTTTTCGACTTCACGTTTTGATTCTTCTATGTTGCTCGCTTTCGGTTAATGGTTTGTAGAAACTCATTTCAAATAGAACAGTTCAATGGAGTTATATCATATAACTAATCGGTTCGGGAATAAACGATCTTTTATATCTTACGTTATTATTATTGAAAAACATATATTTTGGGTCAATTCAGCATGGTCTACTGTGTCTTGGCCAAAAATGATCAACATCGTCAATTCAGTAGGACAAACACATAGACATGGACTAACCTATTGCGAAAACTCATTCTTTATTCTGATGTCGCTTCCATTATGTATAGTATCTTCTTTCCAAAAATCATTCAAGACTCGGTGTTATGGATAGTTTTTCTTCGTATTTTTGCTCATTAGTGAGTTTTAGTTGGACATTTGCGCTACACACTTGGAATTACAGTTCAAACTTTCATATTCGATACATACTTGAATTGAAAATTCAGTCAACATTTGAATGATGGCACGAACTTGTTTCGCATTCGTACAGATTTGATCTTTCCATAATTTTACTATTCTGAATAAAAAACTAAAGAATCCACCGGTGATCATAACTAAATAGAACCAATGTCAAAGCACTAGTATCGCACGTACACAATGTATGATCCATGAAAATGAATATGGATAAAGACGATATTAAAATACGGACATGTTCAATCTTCTTCAAACAACTGCTACATAATTCTATAAAAACAATTGTCCACAATTGAATTAGTTGATCATACGGAGTTTGGTGTGTATCCTTACTTCGGATTTTCACGGTGTTATTTCAAAATAAAAACGATCAGAAAGCAACCAACCTTATCAACTGTTCTGTTCATATCAATATGTACCTGACATGCATGGATTCTTCTAAAATTTTCACTAAACTTCAACAAACAACAGAATCGAATCTGTCAGAAATCTCATACGCTGATGAGCACAAATGTTCATTCTTGTAAAATCTGCTAGGATTATGCATTTTTATTTCAGGTTGAATCTTCAGGCTTGACAAATACTATCCCATCGGTACCATATGTACGCAAATCTATGCGATCGAAGATGATTGTAGATATTCAACAGTAACTGCTTTTAATCATTGTCTTATTTAAATAACTCGTTTCGAACACAATTCAGTAATAGTTGCAGATCTGCCCACAATGATCCCCATGACGAATCATGCAGCATCTGTCATAACTCGTTTTGGAAATTTAAACATAAATATGGATTTATGTAAACTTATGCACTAATATAGAATAGCGAAGAGTCAACGCATTGTTACATGGAACGTTTTGGCAAATATTCTTGAAAGATATCTATGCATTTCAACTGGCTATACAAATTTAGTACGCACACGTATATTAATCAAAAACTACAAACCAGCTACTAACAATTGAATGACACTTTAGAGACAATAATAAACATTTTAATAGGTGTTCCGTATTCAATGATCAAATACGGTACTCATCCACTAGAAAAACAATATAATAAAAGCATAACAATACCCAATGTTGTTTCACACTACTTAATCAATGTAATTAATATTTTTGTAATAAATCAAGCCTTCTCGTTCTTTTCCTAACGATTCCAATCGCAAAAGAAACAAAAAAAATATATTAAAAATAAGAACCGCTCACTATAACAAATAGCTTAACAACAAGAGATAAAAAGTCAGAGAGAGAGAGAGAGAGAGAGAGAGAGAAGTGAAGTGAAGAAGAAAAAAACAATTAAGCAGAAGCAAAAGAGAAAAACAACAAAAAACTTTCGGGGGAATGTGTTCGTAAACGATTGAAGAGGAAAAAACACTTAGTATTAGTTTATCACAACTCAGTAGGATCATGAGTATTAATTGGTTTGGTTGTATCATCAACATCAACGTTTATTGTATTTGTTGCTGATGTTGTCAACAATAAATTAGGTTTACCTTCTTCTTCCCATTGAGCCATTAATGTTTTTATTTCTTGATCGTAGTCAGCCCATTCTGCTATAATGCGTGTTGCTGCTTTCAATTTTGGTTCTTTAGTTTGTGGATTATTGCAAAGATCGATTGTTTTTGCACGTTTTTTCGATTCATCGTCACACCATGTTTCACACCAAAGCCATTCTTCGGGCAATGAATAAATATTAACTTGGTGTATCATATTATTTGGTAAATCTTGATCAAGATTCGATAGAGAATTCGGGTCTTGACTTAAACCATAGTATTGACCACGCAGACGATCACCAGCAGCTATTTTACGGAATTTCTTCAAGTCAATAACATAAAGTGCCGATATGTGATAACGTCGATGACCCAAATGACTAGACCAATAGCCACTCTTCCAAAATCGATAACCTTCCATTTCTCGGCGATTGTCACAAAATGGAACATAACCATAAGGTGCTCCTAAAAATCAAAATAAGAAAATTCTTAATCGACTGAGGATAAGTCTTGTAGATGTATCGAAATTTGAATTATTGTAGAGCACACGAACTATAGATGTTGTGGAAAGATTGATCTAGATTTAGTCTAGCATGAGAAAGTTATTATAAAATGGACTTAAAGATTTTTGTTCATCATTTTAGAGTTTCAAAATATGGATGGGAACACACATCGCTGAAAGAAATACAAGAACTAAACATCGACAGAAGATGACATATTTGATTTTATTTGTTCTTTCAATGATTCGTACAATGAAGGGCAGTCATAACTATATATATGTGCGAAACCATACGATTTTCATAGTGTTCGTTTTGGTTTCGTACAAATCTAATTATCAATCATAGAATCATTCGTTTCAGCCTGGCATGAAATAACTGAACTATTGATTGATTGGAAAATCATCATGTAAACAAGTCTTAAGATTAAATACACAAGGAAAATCCCTTACCATGTAAATCAAGATCACGTAAATCTGCCAAATCAGCACGAACAACTTGATCAGCATCAACGAAAATAACTTTCTTCAAATCCAATGGAAACAATACATCAAGAAAAAGTATTTTGTAGCCCCATATGACACGTTGTTTTTCTGTTGGGTAAACGGTTAACCATTTAGGCCATTTATATTGTACAAGTTCGTATGTAAAATTATAATTATTAGCATAATAAGGTAAGAAACTTGCGAATGTTGGTGAAAGAAAATTTTTTAAGAACCAAAATTTAACTGGCTTTTTCGTATTTTTAAGGACACTTATCATCATTATACGTAATAGACGTTCATAAAGATGTCCACTGGCAACGGAAAAAATATTTATTGTATCATCTGTGACATCATCGATTTTAGTTGCTGACGACGATGACGATGATGAACTACCAAAACTAAATGTATCCCAAATACTACCCGTATTCGAAGGTGCTTCATCGGATGAATCTTCAAGTAATTTCTCATTTTCTTTCCCTGGTCGTCTTCCAACATAAACTTTAATCCAACGTGCATCGAATGAACGTATTGCAACAAGTACGGGTTGACTGGTACGTGTTGATGAATCTGTGTTATCATGTGATGCTATTGTATACAAATCATCTGAACGTCCCTCACGTAAATTTAAATGCCACACTCCTGGATAAGCTTTCAATTGAAAATAGCCAAGATTAGCCATAACAATGGTATCGAATAAATTTTTTGTTTTATTTGTACCCAGGATTAGCTGTAGACCACGAGGATAACTTTGTGTTTCATCAAAACACTGTCCTTCGATTAGTAAGTATTGCAATTCAAAATTAGCACTAACACCAATAGGTACGTCTTCTAAATGTATATTATCTAAGTCATAAAGAGATGTAACAGGTTCGACCATCCATGATTCCGGTGTCACCATACCTAATGTTAATATAGGTGTTTCAGGTACATGATGAAATAAAGCGCTAGGCATTTGCTCAAGATTAATATCGTAAACATAGCGATAGAAACTTTTCAATGGCATTTCTGATAATTGTGATTTACAATTAAAATATATAGTAAGGTCATGATTAACTGATTGTCGTAAAGCTGCTAATAACGAAAGTAAACGTTGTCCATCACGTGATGCTGGATCAATAATAGCTTCAATTAAAAATGCAGGTTCATCGGAATTCTGTGCTGGTAAATGAAGAACACTTTTTGATGTTGACGATATACGAGGTGTTTGTCGACGTGTTGGCGGTGAAGAACTTTTATCGTTTTGACTTACGATGGATGATACACGCATAAGAAGATCAGATAAATGTGATGGATTATTCGATAATTCTAATTTATTAACTATACGTATAAGACGATCATTCAATGTTGTTGATAAATGTTTATCAAGAAGAATAAAATCGTCTTCCGTAAACTGTTCATGTTCATATAATGGTCCTAATACACGTCCATTAACAAGAACTAATCGTGAACCACGTGGCAAATTTAGACCTTGCTGAACGAAGATCGAATGAGATTCGAATATATTGTCGTCGAATGTTGCTATTTCATGTTCGAGTGTTTGACTATTAAGACCACTAACTGTAACATCAGTCCAAGATTTACGTTGAGCTAACAGATCTTCAACTACACTTTCATCTTTGAGTAGCTTAAATATGAATGTACGAGCTATTGGAGGTGAAAGAAGACGAATAGCCGTATAGACAGCTTTAGTTATTGGATGACTACCAGAACGAGATTCAGAATCGAAAGAAGCCTAAGTAAGAAGAAAAAAAGAACAATTTTCTTAAGATGTTTATTGAATTATCGTAATCAAAGTTGTCGAATAATAGTAATTTCATTCAGATGAGGATAAGATAGATCAAATTCGAAGATTCAAACTGAGACCGAACAACACACAAACAATGTTGCCTTCGGACACGTCTAATCGGAATCGAGAAAAAAACATTTATCATTTTGAATAATATCTTCTATGCCTCTGTGAAATTAATGAACATACAAGTCGATTCGATTACATGTAGACCATATGGTCGAAAGTCAATCGTGACTTGCTTCGCATCTTATATCGAAACAGTTATCTACAGAGAGTAAAACTTTCTTTTCATAAACCTACCAATAAACCTAATCTTGCATGTGTATGACTTTTTAGGTATGTTAAAGCATTGAGAAATATTTGTCGTCCATCAGGTCGATCAAGATCACAAGCAATCCATAATGTAATCGGATAAAGTGGTTGACCTAATTCATCTTTTTTCCCTAAATAAATCATACTAGCCATGATAACACCAGCTTGTTCTCGGACAGATAGTGTTTGAAATTTCTTAGCATCCAATAAATCTTTTGTTTGACCATGAATCATTGATAAATCAATGTAAACTGTTGGCATAGATGGTGTTTGTCCAAATATACGCTGATTCAAACGTTTAACAACATTAGGCTTCGTATTTAATATTTCAATAATATCATCAGAATCTTTTAATTGTCCATGATAAACTTGTTGTTGAATATCGAATTGCATTCTTAGCATACGTGTTGTTATAACATCATCGAATGCTGTTGGTAATAATTCGTCGGCTGTTAACGGATTTCCATTAAATAAAACATGAGGTATTCCACGTGATAGACCACTTTCTTCAAAATATAAATTCATCTCATGACGTTCAGCTTCGAATGGATTCGTTTCATCGAATATAGATGATAGACTACCCGAATATTTAGCTATTTTAGAAAATGTTTGTTGAACATCCACACTTTTACTTTTGTATAATTCATTGATGAATGTTAATGCACGTTTTGGATTTCCATTGTATTTTAATAAATACCGAAATGCACGATAGAAATCAGTACCATATTCATCTGTTGTTACAAATACTAGACCGATACGTATTGGTAATTCATGAACAAAATATGCTTCGATATTTTTCGTTAATTCATAGGATGTATCAATGTGTGATGGATCAATAATAACAACAAGATTGTACAGATTTTTACGTATCGTACGAAGACCACCAAAGAAATTATTTCGTAATAAATCATAATAACTCGATGGCCATTTTGAGTAGAGACTATCTTTTTCCAGATCATTCAACCAAAGTATTGAAGAATGACGGAAATCAAGAATATAACTCATTGTTTGAATATTCAATTCATTTGTTAATAATTGTCTTGTATGAGTTTTATTCAAGCCGATCATATGTAAGCGTTCCATCATTTGTCCTTCATTTAATAATGTATTTAATAGAACATACAAATCAAGTGTGTCTAATGATTGTGGCATTGAATTAATTAGCAATGCCGAACTACCAGGTTCCATATCCATGCTCGATCGATATTCTTCTTGATTAGATTTGTGAGATTCACGAAATGATGAATCAACTTTAACTTTTGATAAAACACTGAAATAAAAACAGATCGTTAGCACGATTCGCTGTTATAGTTGAAAGAGATGAGAAATTAAATTTCAGTGAAAAATTTTCATCGCAAACTATATATACTGTTGATCGTTCGGTTTGAGATTTTTTCTTCAATTTCATAGCATCATCATTATTTTGATCGATTGAGTTTAACAGTCACGATACAAATCACTTAAATATTGAATATGTTTCTGTATTCTAATATGGATCTTGATGGATTCGAATGTGTGAAATAGTCTTCGTTGTCTATTTAGGGGAAAAAACTATGATCTACTAAGATCATGATGACTGTGTAAATAATTCGTTTACAATGCTGCAATCAAGAAATGTTTCTTTCTCTAGATTTTTCTACACATTATTCTTCAAAACAGATTTCGGTTAATTTCGAAGAAAAATTGAAAGTGAAAATAAGCAAAGATCGCTTTTAAAATCAGATGCGATTTCATTTGTAGTGGCAAGTATTGACTCTATGTTGATGCCAATCACACGTCTATAGTATTCAACTGGTGGACACTCATTTCGCCCCAAACTCATTTTGTCTCATACACTATCCTCCTCTACAGCTTGTCACTACTCCTTCTTTTCTATGCTTAGCTAACTTGAACAAAAGACTAAAACAAAAGACAAGAAGTATTCACACTGAAATCTTATCTACCACATAAATCTTTTCTCATTTTCTATTTAACAAGTGTCAGTATCCATACGACTAAATAGTTGATATTGGGATTTTAAAGAGTAAAAGAGGAAATCCGATTGTGTTTAATGATGGATTCGTGTACACGCAACACCGATTGACTGATGAAAAACATATCGTTCGATGTGAAAGTCGCGATTGCAAGAATAAACGGATGTGGCTGTTAGAATCGGTCTTTTCTTTGTTCACGCATCGACACCCACATTGAACAAAATCGAGCGGGTCAAGAGCCAAAACCAAAAACCCCAAAAGAAGATCTATGCTGCTCTTGGTTGGCGACTGAAACGAATTGCTGCTTCTTACAATTTCGAATCTGTTGGGGAGTATCAGGCCAGCCTGGCTGCTAACATGAAATTCCATTCTTGAACTGATATTCATTCGCAAATATCTTTTTTATGTATTAGAAAAAGAAGACTGTAGCACATGGCACTCTATATTATACAGAATTGTCACAATTGATGTTTTCAATGGGACGGAATGGTCGGGGACGAAGCGAATGGAATGAAATGAATGGGGGACGAAATGATAGGGTGTCATTGAACTCATAAATGTGCGGAGACTTACCAAACTGTTCAACGCTATTGTACCCTGGAAGTTCTAGACTCATCATGCATATTACCTTGCTACAAGAGGATCTCTATCTCATATTAAAAACACTATCCTAGTATATGTTTGATTATTCGGGCCACACTAACTTTGATGGTCTGTCCGAAATCAATTGATCTCTATTGACATCAATATTCGAACATGATACCTACTCAGCTATATCTTATATTGAAACATAGTTGGAGCACTGCTCTCTTGCGATGGTAAAACTCAAAGAGGTTGAATGCTCGATTTCAACTTATACCTTACATTAACTGTTTTTCTTCGAAAATAAAAAAGATTTTAGTTAGGTTTTTCTTTTACCAAGCACGAGATGGAAAATTTTGTGATAATTCAACTAATGTATTAAATGCTTCTTCAGGTGTTTTTTCAGTCAATGCACGGTATGCACATTGTAAACTAAGATCTTGCATTTGCCATGCTTTGAGTGGTGTCATTGGATTTGAGCCATCGAGAAGATATGTACGAAAATCACTTAGTTCACTTTGTTTATTCGGATAAATTTCTTCAAAGAAAAACAAAATCAGACTATGTAACATACAAGAGTAATGATGATTTCCAACCTTTTAATTTCGAAAAAATAAAACCATGAACTTGTTCTTCTTGTTTTTCATCACCATATTGTGCTGCGGTTTCATTAAACTGATCGTCCCGAATCTAAAATCAAAACACGTTAAGGACCTTAACTTAAGGTACTTTTTGAAAATTTCTTTTGTTGTTCTTTGGTTCATCAATGTATTTTTAACGTCGTTTCATATGGAATTAGGACAATCGATCTATTCTTTTCATATGACGGATGAACACTTACTTTCGAATCATCTGTTGCTTTATATTCAGTACTTTTTATTTGTAATTCAACACCATAACCAGCTAAACGAACATTTCTTCGCTCATTCGACGGTGCCTAGAAACACATGTGAATGAATATCTTCTTGTTGTTTTCTTTTTGAAGTAAACAATGCCGACATAACTTACTTTACTATTATGTCGAAGAACATAATCAATTTTTCCATTCGTTGAGAATTCCACAAGCTTCGTATGAAAAAGTTTAAATTCATTCTGATTACCAAAATCACCGTAGAGAACAACTGTAACAAGTGATTTCTGTTCAATATTATTGTTACTTGGATAATGATGGTCAAATGGGAATAAGAATTTTGGTCTAAACAATAATTACATGTAAACTATTAAGTTATTTCAATTTTCGCGGAATCTCCAAGAGAAAAACTTATCAAATACTAAATCACACGTTTCTTCTACAATTGTAGGTAATTTACAGCTAGTCGTTATGTGTCGTCTCCTTACATATTCATATCTGCGATCGATGCTCAATTGTGATACTTAAAATGATTAGTATATTTCATGAAAACAAATACCACGGCGAAGATGATAGCACTCAGGTCGTATTGAAACTCGAATTTCGATTGTGAACAGTATGAAACGAAAATGAATCATGAAACTATAAATTTCTCCACAAATGAGATGTCTTAATCAACAAATGGCTTTCGAATCAGCACTATGCTAATGATATGAACAACAATGAACCAAACTTTTGAGACGTCGATTTCGAGGATAATTAACGCTGTTAGTATCAATGCCAGCTTGTGATACCCTGATCGCGGACGTTTCCTTATTGTCTTTGTGTTCTAGTTATTCTCAATAGAACTTAATATCGACTTGACAGAAATTTTTACATGACTTATTTATGGTAATGGTTCCAAATCTTTTGATTCTTGTCAATACTAAAAAGTGTATCGATTTAATCCATGTAGAAATATGGAACCTATATTCTCTGTCATAATTTCAAGTCGTCGACATTGGAGTATTACTAGATTTTATGTTAGCATGAAATTGTTTTGAAAATGATCATAGAAGTGAGGGAGCATTTTGGTAACAATTATCAAAGAATACGAAACATTGCATGAGTTTATTGGAATCTTCATCTTGTATCCAGTCTTCAGTCTAAAACTTTTTATTTTATTATGCGAAAGAGAAAATTTCTTGTTAATCCTACTGAATACTTTACCGATGTAAATAGATTTTCTTTAGTCTCAACAAGATTTTCCAGTTGAAATATAGTTGCTTATTATTTAATTTCTGGGTTGATGAATTCTTCTATTAGAATTCACATCAGTTTATACCAAGATGCTCAGAGCATGATCTGTGTGCGAGACCTATTTGATGTAGCTGAATTGATTCTCATTTATACTAAGAACAAGTATTCGCGTGCTGTAGTTCATTTTGAATGAAATAAAATGACGATATTATATCTACATGTTCTTTCAAGAGATAATAAATGATCGAACATCATTTTAAATTCATACTTCCATAAATTTTCTATGTGTCGGAGATAGAAAAGTTTGCCGATACCGATCGTGACAACTGATAAAAGATTCTCTCAAAAGAGAAAAAACGGCAATTAGAAGAATCAATCAACTAATCCACGCACAAATCGATTATATAACTGTAAAATAAAAATTCTGCCCTCCAGCTTTCATTTTATTATCAAAGACAAAAGTTGATTTTTCTATGCAGTATTTTCTTATTTCAACTTACCGTTCATTAACTTGTTCAATAAGATTATCAATATCATCAACATTGCAAGTGTATAGACCATGTATATCAACAAATGTTGAACATTGCCGTGTCATACCAGTATCATGAGCCATTTTACGCATCATTTGAACACTTGGCGAATAAAATCGAAGTGCAAGTGCCATACGTAATAAACTATTTGTTATCGTATTTAAATATCGACCGCAGAACGATAACAATTGCCCATGGTAATTTTGAGTTGATCCAACTAAATGACGAAGCAATTTAGACCGAAAATATGAAAAACTAGGGAAACAGTTTGATTCACATACGTGCATTCGGTGTAAATAAATCAAATGAACTAATATCATTAATTAAAGACCAAAAATATTGTCGACTTTGTGTAGCGAGAAATTCACTGTTCAATGAAAACAAAAAAACAAGTTCATTGATTTTAATAATTTTCTCTACTATTCATTTGAAAATGTCAAATACTAAGTTAGTGGCCTGAATTAAACATCAAAGAGACTTGAGGATTTTATTCGACAGAGAAGAACATCAATGAGAAACAATATACCAATATGTTGATTCCGCGATGAATACCAGATTGCTTCACCTAGATGACTTCGTCCAATTACTATCGGAGAGTTTCTAATACTTTCAATCACATTCATTTGATTGATTCTTATTTGATGAATCATACTGAGTCAAAATAAAATATTAAATTTAAAAAGAATTCTCGATTGGAACAAATAACGAAAGTCGAAGTCATAAGAATCAAACGAAGCATTGGTTCAGAAGAGAATCTTCGACAATCTCTATCGATAGTACATCAAAATCGATCGATTACTTATCATTTCAATATCTTTGATTCTTAATATTCTTTGCGCAAGAGTAAAAACCAAAAGTTCCAATGATATTCGAAATAAATTTTTCTCAAAAACGTTTGGAATACATTCAAGTTTGAAAATAAATTTTAATATGTGCCTATATGTGTATACCTTGCTTCTTGATGAAGTGGTGTATCCATCCATTTTGCATCAAGTGTAATTGAAACGAATTTGTCCTTCACTCCATAACAATCAACCGTCAACACAACAAAGATTAACAAAAAACTTTGATAATTCATTCTTGTCCTATCATTATCTAGAATATAAGAAGAAAAACAAAAGAAAAACAAAACTACCATCATTATTGACAAACATTTGTTTTCTATTTATAAAGTTGTGTTACGTTTTTTTCTGCTGACCACAAAAAGACCAATGTACAAGCATGCGCAACAACAAACTGAATAGCTAATTGTGGCAACACATGTGCCATTAATAATAATAGTACAATACATATTGACAAACAGAGACAAGAAAAAGAAACCAGAACAAGAAAAAAACTACTTTTGCTTGCTAAATGTGTTTGTGAAATCACATTTAGTATTGACAACAACAATAACAACAAGAAAAAAAAAGAAGAAAGAGAGTGAGAGAGAGACCAAAAAGAACCGACAATTTACACTAATGAGAAAATTGAAAAGATCACGTCAAAAACGACTTTTTTTTAATGATCAAGCTTCGTTTAATACACTAATTGTTTTATCTAAATAGTTGTTTTTATCATATTGTTATGAAGGTGGACTACGATGTCCATTGACTTGATTTGAATCACTCGACTGTTGATTTTCACCTAGATTATTATCAAGTCCATTTGATGGACAACCATTGCTCATTGCTGGTCGAACTGGTGGACGAATCATTGCAAAACGTGCTGTCGGATCAACGATTGCATGTTGATATGAATGTGTCGGAGCCATAAACGGAGGTCGAAAACCAGTAGGTCTCTAAATAAAATAAAACTATGCATGAGAATCGTTCTCAAACGAAAATGATTCTAGTTCAAATGTGGTTAACGTTGTGAATTACTTCATATAGCTGCAAATCCTAGGGAGTAAGTCATATTTTGAAAGAACAGGTAATGACAGAATGTGTGTTCAACTAATAAAATATTTTTCATTCATAACATCAACTATCATATACCTCTCCGTGAGTTGTATAATTACTAGAAAAAGAATTCGACAAGTTAGATTACTCGTATGGCGATACAGGGCTTTTACATCAAAGTCAGAATTCATTCAGTGACACTCGAAAGACACAGTTTCGGCTGATAGAAAAACACGTTGCATGAGTAAATACCGTTGTATGGATATATGATTTTGAAAGTTTTTTGACGATTTCCGTTCTAGAACAAGAATAATGACTTAACTTTTGGTACAAATGAGTACTGTAACAGTAAAAATACGGTGTACATCCGCTACAAGAAACTAATGCCGTTATGATTTGTCACCATGAGAATTTTCGAGTCGAAATTTTAAAGTTTTCTTGAGCAGAACAACGATACGAACTTCACAACTGCATCATAGATGTAGTGGTGAGAGCTAGCGATCCGTATTACTTGCAGTTTATTTACAGTTCATCAGAATCTGGATGACACATGATCTGAATTCAAAAGTTATTCATCAGTCTTGGTCTCTCTCTCTCTCACAATCAATCAGTCATACAAACACAATTATCAAACATCAGCTGATCCAAAGAACTGCGCGTTTCGACATGACTTGGACTGGAAATATAGCTAATGAAAATTGTTCAGGTTTTTTTGTGTTTTTCATTTTTAAATTTCCACACGAATTCTTCAAACGTGTTGAGTAGACAAGAGGAAAAACTTTGCCTCAGACTCTTTAAAGTCAAGTTCGCATGATTAACATCATAAGACTCATCCGATGAATGTTAAATTTTCATGAAGGATTGTCGTTTGTCTAAATATAAAACTTACAACAATGAAAATTCTCTAGATAAAAACGAATCCTGTCTATCTATAGAACGACTCTATTTAACAAAATCAATTCAATTATTAGCTTACTGGTTGAGTTAAATTCTTTTGTAATTTAAGTAATCCATTTGCTTTGAAAATTTCTTGTTCATCTGGAAAATCATCATCATCCGATGGTTGCGGTTCTTCAAATTCTTTCGGTGGAACTTTAGCTGGTGGTTTTGGAACATCATTCGAATTTTCTTGAAATCGATCTTGCGATTGAGATGCTAGTCAAAGAAAGGATAATGGATTATTCTCTATTACCTGTAAATGAAAATAAAGTAATAATCCTACCCGATTCGTTCTCATCTTTTGGTTGTTCATCTTCATCAACTAATTTTTTAATGTGATCAGTTATACTTGATCGTGACATTGATTTACCATACTTAACTATTTTCCGTTTACGAGCTAATTTCTCATAATCATCATCTTCAATGAATGAATCATCACTACCACGTCGTTTTTTATAACGCATACGTCGTGGTGGCGGACGGCCATTTTCAAGTAAATCTTCTTCATCTTCCTCACTACCACCCTCTTGTTGCTTAGCATAATTTTTCTGAGTTGTTGATCTTGATGATCGACGTCGATCATCATTACCCATTTCATTCAAATCAGTCTCATTCATTGTATCGGATTTCGTTGTATCCATCGTTTGTATATTGCTCAATTCCGTTTCTGAAACTAAATTTAAATAAGTACGTATATATATATATATATATATGCATAAATAAATATATGGCAGATATGGAAATATATTCTACGTACGTGAATCATCATCATCGGATTTACTTTTGGATTTACGACGATTACGATTAGATCTAATGGTTTAGAAAAGAAAGGAAATAAGTTTTTCATGCCTGGGAAGACATTTTCTAATGTCATTTTTGCGTTTACTTTGATTTTGACTTCTTCTTTGATGATGATCGACGTTTACCTTTCCAATCATCATCATCATCCTCACTTGATTCATCTTCATCGTAATCCTCTTCTTCACTTTCGCTGTCACCCGAGCTTGAAAACATAAACAGTAAAATCAAATATTGAAGTGAGAGCAATGAAAACACACAAAAACCAACAATACATACCGGTTGAGATCGGGAGCGAACTCATCATCATTTTTCGGATCCGATACATCGAAATCTTCATCTTTTTCATATGTAGCACGCTTTTTTGGTGATTTTTTCTTTCTTTCATCATTTGATTCATCTAAATAATAAAAGAATTTAATTGTTTGAGATCGCGAGTTCAGAAAACGTCTCACAGCCGACGTTTCACTTATAATAGTAATACAAAAACCAACTGAAAAGATATTTTTCTCGAAAATTTTCATTGAAAGGATCTAATTACTATTAGAAAAACTTATTCAATGATTATTTTCACAGTCATCAAATAAATCCAGGATCTTCCTGCTAATGCATAGGCACGTAAATCGAAATCAAACATCGAATTTCCGTGCGAGCTGTTCTCCGTTTCTGTGATTGACAGACAGACAACAAAACTAAATCAGTGACTCGAATATCCGTGAACTGCACGTATTCTAAAATACATACAACAATATTCGAACCATCAGCAGATGTTCTGATTGATTATATACCTGGATTAGTATTTTCGACTAACTAATTGAATATTTTTCCCATTCTGAGCATTTGCACGTAATTAAATTTATGGATTGTTGTCCATTATGAAACAAACAACAAAAGATTGATTTCCTCCGATCAATTTTGAATCGTGTTTAGTGGTCACTGAACTCAGTGCCCAACAGCGGATGAGTTCAAATGGATACAAAGGGTATTAACTAGTCATATTTGTTATTCAAGATTAAACATTTTCGAATAAAAACTAGAAAATGAATCAATAGACGGCATATGTTTAAAACTTATTAAAGGGTGACTGCTAGAATCATCACTTGAGAAAATCTTCCTGACAACGGTTGGATCATACCTGAATCTTTATCGATTTCATCGCCATTGACGCCAGCTTCAATCATAGCCTCTTTCATTTTCTTATCATACTCATCGAAACGGTAATTTTGCGGTTTTCGTCGGCATGATCGTACACCAAGTTTGTCTAATTGTTGTTTTGATTTCTCGGCACCATCTATACTACCATCATCTTTAAAACCATATACACTATCATCTTCATCCTCGTCATCGTCATTGTTTTCTTCATCATCATCGTCATCGTTTTCTGATTTATTATTGTTATCATCATCATTTTCCTCGTCATTTTCTTCATCACTGTATGCAATACCGTTTGTTCGATGTTTCTTCGATGATCGTTTAACCATACGATCAAGATTCAATGTGACATTAGCTAAACGATCGCTACGTTTTGACATACATTGATTACGTTTTATTTCAAGTTCTTCATGTTCTTTGATAAGTTGAATTAGTTTTTCGACTAAATTATCACATAAGCGTTTATGTTCACATAACGGGCAATACCAATCACCATCTGGTACCGATAATAATATTGGTTTAAGACATTCTAAATGATATGCATCATCGCAATCATCGCATAAGAGTAATGATTCAGGTCGATCAGTTTTTGAACAAACACAACATGAACTTGATGATGTTTGCAAATCTTCAATATTATTTTCATTCATTTGTCCACGACGTTTAGCAACGGTTTTAGCTGAACGACGTGGAACAAATTCATCCTCCTCCTCTTCCTCTAATAGATCGTCATCATTTAATTCTTCTAGTTTTTTTTTATCCGGAAGATAATCATCAGTATCATATTCTTCATCTTCTTCAGATGGTTGATGTTCATCTTCACTTGACGATGAGCAACCATTCATCGATGTTTTACCATTACCACGACGACGTCGACGCTGTTTACGACATTTCATTTTTTTCGACGTTTGAGAAGATGATTTGACAGTTACTTGACTAGAAGTTTTGCATTTTCCATTTGGTAATTTCTTTTTTGTTGGAGTCTAAGTTAACATTACATTGTGATCACGTGTAATTTATGTCAAGCTATTCAATGATCTCGTATCAAAGCAGTACGGGAAAAAACAAGGTTTTTATCGAAAGAAAAACGGAGGGAAATTGCTCTTTCTCTGATCTTCCATTAGTTGAGTATATAAAATAAGCTGTAAATAATATAGCAATGTAAAATTTGAAGCGTCATTCGAAAAAATTATCTTGCAGGAGAATCCTTCTGAGTACTTGATCGCGTTTTAGATTCATACGATGTTCATTGCGTGAAATTCAAGTTCATCGTGAATCATTTGATTTTCGGCTTCTAATGCATCAACCGCGACCGCGTAGTTCTTATTAAAGACAGGTCTTAGTTATTTTAGTCTATCCTTTCGGAGAATTCGATTATAATGAGACAAACACCCTTTACAGACAAGAAATTTTCGAGTATTCATAATGGCGAATTAGGTGATGTCCAGAAGGCGTCACAACTTGACTAATTGGATTGAAAATTTGATTAATACAATGCTCTTATTCCACACAGGAATTGTGCTAACAACTTCTATAAAATGATGGACTACGAGATTTCATTTGGGTTTGTCTCATAGATCTATTTTTCTGAAGCAGTTCGAATACTATGCATATCATGTGTTTTGTCTGTAAAATGCGTAACTTAATATTCATAACTTGTCCACATAGAGGACGATAGTTTTTGTTCGCAATAGTACTCACTTAAATATTCATTATTACTAGAAGAAAACTTAACCGAGAGGTGTATTACTTCTCGCATGCTTTCTATCGCTTACTGTGCTGATGAACTTTCTTTTGATCCACTAAGAAACAGTTTATTTGGAGAAATTTTCCACTTACTTGTGAAACAGATTTTGCTGGACTAGATGTGACGGAAGGTAGCTCATTGGTTGGAACTTTTCGAACACGTCTTGATCGGCGTAATGCAATTGGTAAATCTTCATTAAGATTCGATTCATCATCTAATGGTATTTGATGAATATCTTTATCTTGACTAGTTTCATCATTCTTTCTAGTGTCTTGTGTTTCATCATCATGATCGGATAATTGTTTACGTTTTCGTCCTTTTGTTGGTGTTTTAGGTGTTGGAGTTTCATGTTCATCTTTCTTCGATGTATTTGACATCGTACGTCGTTTCTTTTTATTCCAATTTGCTGATTTCCTGCGTCCACGAGATTTCTTCGACGGACTTTTGAGTTGCTTATCTTCTTGATTATTGTTTATTTCTTGTGTTAAATCATTTGTATTGGTGTCTTCAGATGAAATCACACGTGAACGTTGGTCAATTTTTTCAACTGAATTCGATGATTCCTCATCAGATTGAATTTCACTTTTTACTAACGGTGGGGATAATGATTTTTTCGGTTGTATTATTTTTTTAGATACGTTTTTGATTGCAGCTGAAGAAAAATGAAAATAATCTTTTATTTCGTTCAATGAAAAACAAGAAAAACCGAGAAGAATATTTTACCTGCTGGAGATAATGATGGACTAGTTTGTTTGATTTCTTCTTCTTCTTTTTTTATTTTGACACAAAATGGTTTATAGCGTTCTTCAAAATCATTTGATGGATCTAACGAATTCATAGGTTCGTGATTGAATTTCCAATCTAAGCATGACAGTTGTCTAGAAATATTTTTCTTTTCGCCTAATAAAATTTACCTGGAAATTTTTTTCGTACAACATGATCAGTTATAAGAATCTTAATAGTATTTTCTAATTCTTCTTTGTCCCTACAAACAGTATTTTGATGTATTATTATTGTTTGAATCAGATGAAGATTATAACTAACTTAGCAATATTTGTCCATGTTCGCTCATCATCAATGTTTTCTCGGAATAAACGGATAAAACATTCAGCATCCTAAATAGATTGAAATACAAATGACTTTGACTCATATAAAAAACTAATCGAAGAATTCTAACTACCATAAACAACCAATACGATGCACCACAACGATCACGCCCAAATGGTTGCGATCGAACTTCGAAAGCTTGCTTTTCGAGTAGAGCTGTTTTAAATCCTTGATTATGGTCAAATTGTGTTTCCAATAAATTCTAGATCAAATATAAATATAATTTTTCTCATAGAACAACAACTAATCGAATACTTCTCAAGACTATATCGCTATGATTTCTTAAGTGCATGTATGTATACGCGGAGCACAACATTCCTCAGAACATAATCATCGGTCAACTGAAAGTGAATTTTTCTTTATCGACAAAAACCAATCATGTGTATCGATATCAATCAATCAAAATATACAATCGCTGAATAACAGCGGACGCACGTCTGTAACTGTTAACTTTGCTCCTTATGAAATTTCATACTAAAAATAGTTTTACATCTTTCGAGCTATCAACCATAGACTTTCACATGGATGAATTCAAGTTGCTAACAAACAATAGTTTCTTTTTTGTTGAGGACTAATGTAATGATTTCGACTGTCTGTTTACTTTGGTTTTTCGCATGTCAATTATTCGGCCTATGAATTTTCGGGTACTGAAGATATGATCGACAAAATTAAGTTTTTCAATTGACTATGTCGATATTATCGACATAGTCAATTGAATTGCTAGCGATCTGTGCGTATTGATTGAACTTTACTCATCCTTCTTGTAAAATATTTCCGCATTGTTTTCATACATGTGAAAATGACTTTTTGTTCGCTTACTTTTAAAATACGGAGTTTGATATCAATTTCTGCTTGTGAATAGCCATTCGCTTTTAAATATTCTCCATCATTGAAATCAAAACGATACGCAAACTAAATACGAAGAAAACATAATTGTTCTTTTTCAGACATTAGTTTTTCAATGAATAATACTTTGGTAATGATTGGGACGAATTTATCTCGTTGAGCACCTTTTCCTAATGATATTCGTTTTAATAAAGTAATATGAAAATCTATTAGGCGTCGGCTAACTATAAGAAACATAAAGCAATACTTTTAGAGAGAAAAAAAGAAGCCTTCACGTACTATTCTCTTGATCACTTAAGAGATTTTCTTCCAATAAATGCAATGGATAATCTTGTAAATCAATATGTGTACGAAATTTATCCAAAAAACATAATATGACACCGTACATTTGATTGTTCAATAGACTTATGCGACGTTGATCATAATCCAGTCGAACTTTGTCTTTCTCGTCTGACGTTGAATCAACATTATTTGTTGTCGTTTCCCCATTATTAGTATCCATTGGTGTCGATGAAGTTGATTCATCTTTGACGACATTTGGAGCAACTAAAATGGGATCTTCCTTTTCTTCATTCATTTCTCTAAATTAACACACTTAAATATTCCATCGATATCAAACGACGAAGACAACAGATTCATTCAACAATTCAAATAACCATCATATGTGTTTGTAATGTAAAATTCCTATTGGTGAAACACATGAGGTCTTTGTTTCGTTGAACAAATAGAATGTAGCCCCATCTAGATAAGACACTTTTTCGAAAGATTTTAATTTTTTTAATGCTTAAAATAATGAAAATATTGAAATGCATGCATTTTTATTATTGATAAAATAATCTTCTCAGCGTACGTATAGGAAGCTCGGGTAAAAAAGAAATCCGTATTGAAGCAATGGTCATCAGTTTGTTCCCTCTCCCTCTGAATCATAAATTATTTACTCAAACTCCATTCACTTATGCATTGAGAATCAAACAAATAATTGAGTGAAATTTACTTTACAAATATGAAATTAATGAACTATTCAGATTTATGTCGATATCATAAAGCTATATATATATATAGTTTACTGTAAATAGGATATGCCGCGACATCTGAATTAGATTAAATACACTTGAACAGAGAAGAAAAAGATGAATGCCTATTCAGTGGAATAATGGTAAAAGTCTGTGTGAACCATCCGTTTCTTGTTCATCGTTTCATGTTTGACTTAGTTGAACATATAGGATTTCTTCTTTTATGAAAGCCGGCATGGTTTGATGTGCCATTCGTGCTCGTAGTAGTATGCCTCTGTTTGATATTCTGTCAATAGTTCTGATTTAAGACGTACGTAGTGATTGTATTGTATTCTAACTCAGAATGCATATTATAAAACCTAGGATCAACATGTTTGACAATGTATTCTCAGGATTGTATGGAAACCGTAAGCAAGTGGAACGATCATGTGACCATTTAGCTAACTACAGAGAAAGCAGTTACAATTCCACAAATAACCATACGATGTCTGTTGAATCGTCACTAGATCGCATTTTTGCTTTCCTAAGACTTAACATACCAACAGAAAAATTTGTTTGTGCCATATCATTTTGTAGAATTAGTCTCAAATTATTTACTCTACAATGGGAACGTGATTTCGTTTTTTGTAAAATTGGAGTACCACCAAAATAAGCTAGAAAGATTCATATTTCTCATAGATGAACCGATAGGGATTCTCCCTTATAAAGCTCGAAAAGAAAAATCATATTCAGATTTATAGCATATATCTTGATTATATCTTGTGTTTATAAACTAGTCGGTGTCAAAACATCGTTATTTCAAAAGAATGCTCACTGGTCTATAGAGAAACATGACCGTCGAACTAAAACTTCTTGTTGGAGCGACGTTCAACACAAATATCATGTCCTAGTAGACTCTTTCTCGTATCATGCAAACACGTTGTACTAATTTTTCCTTCACATATTGTGATTACAGGTAAAACAATGATTTTAGTTTTCAGGGAAATTTGCAAAATAAGGTAGTGTATGATTAGAAAACTTTGTTCGTACGCATCGTTTTGTTTAGGATTTTTCGAATATGTTGTGTGTCGAAGACAAGACAAAATCAATAAAATCGATTCTATATCCTAGGTCAACTAAAAACTAATGATTATGCACGCATTAGAAATCTTATGCACTTATAGTGCTGACATTTGCATGTGACGTCATTGTAACATAGCGCCATCATTCGGCTGAAATCGAAATTAAACCATTAAATAACCGATGAGTGAATTCAACTTATAATTTATTATAGATCTGTAAAAACTTAATTTTTTCATATCTTCAACTTGATCGTATGTAAAATTTTTCAGTGCATAAAGACATGATTCGTACATATCTCCACGTTACATACTGCTAGTTATGTGTTTAAATGCAAGAAAAGAAACATGGATTCTTTCTTCGATGGTCTATGGTTGTAGTTGTTTTTTTTTGTTTCATGTTTATCGTTGATTCATAAATCGACTTTCTTATTCAAATGTTATGACATCAGCGCCCACTGACTAATTTTCGTTAAAAGTATTTTGTTGTTTCAGTATCGACTGCTCACTTATATTTATAGAATATTGATTATAAATCAATAATGCAACTTCAAATAAAAACTTTGTCAAATGAAAAATTTACAGTTGAATGTGAATTATCTGATACGGTATGTGTTTATTAGAACATGATTTTAATAAAGTAATTCAATGTTTCATTCTTCTTCCTCGATTTTTCATTGCTTAGGTGAGAACAATAAAAGAAAAAATAGCAGCAAAAGATCTCAAGGATAAATATGAGGCAGATGGAGTCAAATTAATTTTTTCTGGAAAGATCCTTGAAGATTCGAAAACACTTGAATCTTATTCAATAAACCAAGATAGTTTTCTTGTTGTTGTTAAGCAAGCACCACCTAAATCGTCAACAGTAAGTCATTGTCAAAGATGGATTCAAATAGAAATTGTAATATTTATTTGTTTTCCTCATTAGGCATCTACAGGTTCGACCAATGTACCAAGCAATCCTCCTCGACCTGCTAGGTTTCGTTAAAAAAATCTTTTCAAAGTCTCAATATTTAATCGAAAATTGTTATGTATTTCTAGTCCACAAAATCGTGCTGCTAGTGTTCCACAACCAGCATCAAGTTCGGTTCCAGCACAACCACCCGCACAACAACAACCTCGAACAACTCCCACTGATAACACTCCGGCTGCTTCCCAAGATACATTTTTATCAGCTGAAGCCCGTGAAAAAGCACTAAGCGAACTAGTAGATATGGGTTTTGAGCGTTCGCAAGCTGAATTGGCATTACGCGCCAGTTTTTATCACGTGGAACGGGCCGCGGAATATTTAATTACAGTAAATAACGAGTCTCTCGTAATCTATATTTTATACTTTGGCTATAGGGTAGCATTCCTGGTCTTCATGAAGGACCGGCATCAAGTCATGGCGCTGAATCAGGACAAACCCCTACAGGTTCGGAAAGTTCAACTAGTGGCAGTCGACGTCAAGGTGGAGGTAATAGATTTACATTTTATTGTGCTTTTTTTCTTTAAACAGCTGTTTTTGATATTAGTTAGAGCATATATACAAGGCATGATTTCTAAGACGTTTCTTATTGACTAAACCAAAACCATGCTATAATATTCTTCGATTTCAAAGACATGAGAATGTTTTCGTACACTTCAATACCCTGAAAAATCGCCAATTCTACGCTTTAGTGAAAGTATTTGCGTAGAAGAATTATCTGATAAAACTCTGAATAAAACAGTTCGAAGAATTCATTGAAATTTCACTTTCCTTCAAAGAAAATGTAGATTTTCTTCCTCCTAAGTTTTATACGTATTGTAAAATAAAAACGAAAACAAACTTCAATTGATAGATTTGAATTATTCTTTTTGCGCAGATGATTTAGCTGAATTAAGTCAAAATCCACAATTTCAAGCCCTACGTAATTTAATTCAACAAAATCCTGATCAACTTCAAACACTCATGCAAACATTACAAGCTACTCAACCCGAACTTTATCGAGTAACTTTATGCCTTTGAAAATCTTATATTTGTATTCGTAATTATATTTTCTTTCAATAGGTAATCGAACAACGACCACAAGAATTTCTTGAACTATTGAATCAAGGTGATGACCTCGATGAGGGTGAAGATGATGACCCGACACAAGGTGGTGCTGCTGGTGGTCAAGGCCCACCGGGAACAGTTACCATTACACTTTCACCTCAAGATCAACAAGCAATAAACAGAGTTCGTTATCATTTGTGTTGATATTTAAAATGTAATAAATCATGTTTATTCATTAGTTACAAGATATGGGTTTTGAACGAAATCGTGTTATTGAAGCATTTCTTGCTTGTGATCGCAATGAAGAATTGGCAGCTAACTATCTTTTAAGCAGTTTCGATTAAGAACTGAACAATTTGTTATATTATTCTTGACATACATCAATGTATGCGTTTGATTTCTTTTTTTTCTTCTGTGCGTGTGAGACTGTACAAAAAAGAAAAGGCAAACATCATCAACATATATTTATCCCATTTGCTCCAATCTATTTCCGCTTACGTTGTGCTTGTCGTTTCATTTTGTTCTGTTTTTTTTGTTTGTTTCTCTTTAACTCATTATAACTTCTGATTGAGAAAAAAAACTAAACTAATTCAAATTCAACATACATTTATTCATTAATTCATAACACCGGTGTGTATCTCTGGTCTTTTTCTTCTACCATTATCTGTTGATTTTTTCCTCGTATTTACAATAGGTAAAATATCGGCGAGATTTTCACTATAAAGTCAGAAAGAATTGAGGTATATTTAAACTTCCGAAAAAGTAAATTTCCCTTAAAGGGTAAATTTCCAAGGAAGCAAATAAATCTCGAGCATGTTTCACTCGAAAAATAACGAAATTCTTAAATTACGCTAGAAATTTACTGATTACTTTAGTGAGAAAATTTCCCCCAACGTATACAGAAGACACAAACCGTACCCAAAAGAACAAGAGCAATTTCAGTAATTACTAGTTAACTATGGAAATCACCAAGAACTCTCAGAAGTTTCGAAAATTTCTTTTGTTTCTCTGGTAGAGTCTTGTTCTTCTTATATAGTAGATAGACATGTTCAGAATACAGCCGTATAGAAATTTCCGTAATTACTGAAATTTCCTTGTCGTCAGTAGGACCGTTGAGAGGATGATTTGAGCTATACAGGAGAAATTTCTATGGGGTACGGAAATTTTATTTGTGGGTGGTTTGAACACTGCTGATCAGTTGATACAAAGTTTTCGATGCGCATTCGAGTCTTGCATTCGATGACACTTACTTCTCGTCTGTGATAGACGATTTCATCTGATTGTTGATATCGATGAAGTACATTGTTGAAGCTCGACATATTGATCTTCGCCTCGCCTAGCTGCAGCTATTGTATAAGAGAACCAATTTTAAAAACTATTGCGAGTATAACATTTTGTACGTTGAGAGGAGGAATTCTAGTAGCATTCAAGCTAGTCAGTAGTGACTCACTCTTCTTTGAACCGAAGAAAGCTTAAATGAAACGAAAAGAAGTGAAGCTATCATGTCAAACAGTATCTGATATTGTTGCAAAAAGTTCAATTCGATTCGTTACTGTATATCAGGAAACTGAACGAGAGCTACGCAAACATCTTCACCTTATTAGTGTGTCGTCGATGACATTAAACCAGCGTAATGAATTTCATAGTGCATTCATCTAAAAACTATAGAATATCAAATCAAATTTAAAATTAGATTACAATATGATCGAGCAATGGAATGGCGATGATCCTATTCGATAATTTGATGATGACCAAGACCTAATTGGAAAGCATTGTTTCTTTTGTCAATCAAGTTAAGTATTGAGCGTACACTGCGTGAATTTTTCTTTTAATATCAATTTTATTGTGCCATGACTATGTGGTTCACAAGATATATGATGAATAAGAGACAAAGAATAAACCTTCGTGAATATCATCAATCTGTCAAATTTATTATGTACTAGAAAGATTTTTTAATTTTTTCCCGTATTCTCACTTCCAATTCTATTGATTTACACAAAGTATACATGACAAACAGCAAGAATCGATGAGTGTAGATGTGGCTGGAGTTGCAAATATTGAAAGACAGTGAAAATATTCTTTCACCTTCATAACGATCTCCTCAAAAGATCAATTAGAAAGAGAATAACGTTTTGTATATCAACAATAGAACTAATTTATCTAAGTTTCTTAATTCAGAATTCATTAATTTTATTATAAAAGTGTCGATTTTCGATGGCATCCTTGTAGAAGAAAATGATCTGGGAAACAGTCATGATGAAATAAGGTTCTTGTTGCAGAATCTTTTATGGGAAAGGGCACAAATCACCTTAGAGTAGATTTTCCCAAAGAATATTTACCATTGAAAATCATGAAATCTCAAGACATTTTCAAATGTCTACGAATCAAACCGATGTTTTTTTTGCTAATCTCTACTCACAATCACAATATCAATTTTTCGTAAAGGAATGTTGAATTTTTCAGAAAATTGATTCTTCCATAAGCCATAATTCTAGAAAAAGGATACAAATAATCACAGCAAGTTTGATAACATAGATGCATTCTTTGGAAAAAAAATAAAAGCACCAGATTATTTTGGTACTTGCCGTTATTCCTTAGCATCACGAGTTACGGAAGGTACTCGTGTGAAAACATGTATTTATATAAACATGCTAACATACATGCTGTACGAAGTGTCTTACAGGGAAAGTTTTTATACCTCAGTTTTTAAATGAATGATATTCTCAGTTTAATTCTAATTCTTTCCATGTTATTCATTTGTATAATGCTTCAATTCAATTACTACTGATGGCACTGATTTTCTATTCTTCAAATCCGCTTCTCAATTTTTCTCTCTCTCTGTCTCTCTAGTGAAACAAATAATAGAAGTGTGATAGACATGTACAGCATTTCGAACTTATTACGAATTCTGTCTGAACATCGACGACGATAGACAAACAACGTGAGTTATACGTGAACCACATTGGATCTTGTTCGACAGTCAATAACTGCTGATAGAGGCGATTTAATTTTAGAAAGTCTATAAAGAGAACTTGCGACATTCATTACATTGGCTAATTATCTGAGACTCTTTTATCAATAATCTTTTTTAGTACATGTTTTAAAACATATTCTTCGAATACTAGAATAAAATAGTTCCTTCAACAAGCGCTAAAATGCATGCTTTACAAGTACCCGAAAGTAGAGCTTCATTCTTTTTTCACTTAATGTATGAGCGAGGCACTAGACATGATTTCAAAATAACTGTTTCTTAGAATATAGACAACAATAAGACATGAAACCTTCAAAAGAGTCTATTCACTGTATGAGATGTGTCTGCAGAAAATCTCAAGTCAAAATTTGAAAATTATTTCTTTTTATCATGTTTCTGAGAGACATAACGGCATCGAATTGAAGACTATCAAATTTTAAATATCGCGACAATCTTAAGTTGCATATCTAAGCTACTTTCAGCGTGTAAATAGTTCAGGAGGTTTACAATGGTGTCTGTCATCTTTAGTCAAATGTGATACAATACTGAAGAAAGAATTGAAAGTATAAAGAATATTCAATTTAGTAAATATTTGGTAGGAAACTTTGATACTGTTTCAAAGCGAAACTATCATGATCACTGCGTGATTTTTTTACGTCTATGAAAGATAAATAGAGAGTGTGCCGATCAAAAAGCATTTCTATGTATTTCGTGAATATGACATTCTACTTTGAACGTCAATCATCATACGGTTTTGAAAGCAATAGGATTTTTTTGGAAAAGATACTTCTGGTTAGAACATGATGATTGCATGTTTTATCATTTCGTTTTCCCTCAATTGTAATCTGCTTCACAGTTTAGACAAGATAATACAGTAGCCGCTAGTAATCTAACACTAATCATGGTTGTAAATTCCAATTTAAGTATCGCATGATATTAATGAATTATTGAATACTGAATCAAGAAATATTTCGTTATATATTCTATATTAAATCTATTTAGATTCTTTTAATTTTCGTACCAGGTGAGTATTGATTTCAAAAAAGAGAAATCGGCTTTATTCTAATTAACTAAAAAATCGAACAAGTTTTTATTTTCAATCGTTTTTTATGAAGACCAACTTTCGATGATGATATCGAAGAAGTTCTCGATAAAGTTGTTGCTGATAATATTTTTTCAACTTCGATTTGAAATCGAATAAATTCATGAACAGATATCTGAATATCAGATGTATGATCTTGTTCGCATAGACTTTGTAAATCATTATTTAACATTGATATAGTATCTGTTGAATTTTGTTTACAAAATTCATATAATCTAATAACACTTTGTCCATCGAAGTTTGTCATCAATATAAAAAAACCAGGCAAATTTATGGATTGACACCAAGCAAGTACTTCTACATTTGTCCAATTTTCTAAACCACGTAATAGCTCTTTTGCACGTCGATGACGACTCGAATTAGTTGGTGCATGATGTTTTTCAATTTGAATATTAACATGTTCCGTGTCGGCGATCGGTGGTTTCACTGTTCGTACGTTTTCAACAGTATCTGGTATTATACGTTGAATTAATGTTTCTATAGCATCGAAACGAATCTGTTCATCCTTGTCGAGATTATTTGTTGGTATTTGAATTTTCCATGATAAAACCCGACGACCCGATGCTGTAGCATAGAGTAGTTCTGTACGACAACGACTATTGAATCTATAGATATCACTAAGACAAACAATTAAAGATTGTGTACTATTCATCAGTGATATGAATGAGGGTATAAAATTATCATCCATATGATCATAGGTTGTCCATACACGAAGACCATTTTTGTTTAATTCATGTTCAATCATTTCAACGGTTTTAAGATCAGTTGCATCGTAACTAATACCAATCGTTTTACCAAAATTATGATCATCAGTCAAAGGATACTAAGATATAATTGAAGTGATTCAATTTATTAATTATAGCCTAATGTCTACTATTCATTTCACCATTCAAGAAAAACTTGAACTCTAGCTATGTGCAGTTCTATATACTTGCAGTGTTCTATTGTGATTCTAATATTCATTACGAACACACCGATATTTTGTTTACCTTCAAATGAACTAATATGAAATTATGTACTTTAAACAGAGACTGATCGATAGATTTTGAAACAGTATATCTGTTGACTGGAAAGTTCCTGCATGCGTTTGACAATAAATGAATTCATACGTGTTTTTGAACACTAGTTTTTATTGTCTAGCTCCGTTTTTATTTTGTTCGAGTATGGTTAGAGTTTAAACATGAGACGACGCAAACAAACATTCCATCCGTGTTTTGAGTCTTTGCTTGATGTTATCGAACGTCTGAGAAGAAATTAGTGTCGCTTGTATTCTTGATGTTTCTATACACTCATTTTTGTAAATATATCTGACTGTTTATCGGACGAATATCTTAACGAGTAACAACTTTGACCTGCTTCTTACACTCCGAAAGTCAAGTACTGAGGTATTGACTTAGTCTTCGAAGGAAAAACTCTTGGAGGATATTCATTAGAGTATTTGAGAGCATAGATTCGAAAGACATTACTATTTATTGCTGAAGGATCTCTTGAGATGTGAACCTTAAGCATACATATTAACTACTATAGAAATCAACAAAAGCAATCTAATGTTCTTGATTTTTCGTATCCTTCTTTAACGTACGCCTTTTCATATTTTGTTTTTAGATTATATGACGACACAAGTTATTTCCAGACGAATACGATGACAAACAATTCCATGAATTCATGTGAATGTTGTATGAAAGACTTTTTGTGATGCTTTGTTTCGTCTTCTATTTCCTTCCAGTATTTGTGTATAAAAATAGATTCAACAAAGAATTCCAATGATTTAAACCGTTGGATTTAAGGAAAACTATAGAAATAAGTTTAGAAGAGAAGTTAGGAGCATCAATAGTTCTAGCTGGACCAGCAATCGAAGCTAGAAAAAACGTCTTGTTGATACCTATTATTCGTATGCTTCTCAGATTTTTTGTAATGCTACTTTGTCATTTTTCAAAGCAAGAATAACGTAATCTCCATATCTTAAACCATCCTATACGTTGTTTTGACTACTGGGTCAGACTACCATACTGTAGCAGAAAAGAAAGCTATATTTGTGTCAAGATTACCGATTATGGACATATGTATATTTGTAGATGCTTTACATATCTCTTTCTGAATTCCCTGTGGTATTCTAGTTTTCTTTCTGGCATAAACAAAAGTTTTGCTTTGAATGCGATAATCAGTAACAGATCTCGGTACGTTTCTTGTCGATTATTCTCTAACATCGACTTATGTTAAACCAAAATTAAAGTAAACATTCAGTTCTATTCGATAAATAGAAATATTTTCTAGTCGAATATGTATTACTTCTCTAAGTGAGTTGAAGTTTTTAAAATTCATGACTTCAAGTATCAAACATAGAGTCAAGATCCAATGATCATAGTCAGTACCTATAATACTTTTGAATAGAAAAAATGATATTTGCCGAATAGGCAAAGTTCTTCTTTGAAATAGGATTCAAGAATCCAATAGATATAGATTCTATATCGATGTAGTTCATTTTACATTCGGAAAAAATGTTCAATCGGTAATTGTTTACACTTACTTGCGACAAATCCAAATGTCCGAGGTTATAAAGTAGTCCGCATGTTGTTTGCTTCACAGAAATTTCACTTTTATTTTGATGCAGTTTTTGAATAATGTCAAAAAACTCCTTTTCTTTTTGTTTCAATTTACGTTTAATATTTTCATTGAATGATAATGACCATAAAATATCCAATGTAATTATCATACATTCACGATAAATAGAATTGTCCTGTAAATGTTTTCTTTCATAATTAAGAATAACACTTGTAAATAAATTTAAATATTGTTCATGAATAATGTCTTGTATATAATCATATTTTACAATATGTAGTAAGCTTTTAAAAAACATATTCATCGGTATTCGATTGTAATGATAGGAATGAATATTTTGTAATGACATTTGAATATAGTTCAAACAAGAAAGAAATAATTTTACTGATAATTCTTCACTTTTTGTTGAACTTGTCAAGATAAGTAAAAATAATTGTGACATGATTCCTATACGACGATTTCCGCGTGTTTGTGCTTGTTCGATGAGATTTTCTAGCTTTTTAATACAATTTTCATCCGTTTGAATTATATGTTGAATTAATAAACGATCATCAAAACAGTAAACAATTAAATAGCATATTATTGAATCGATCAATATTGTTTCGTGCGTTGACCAATTGAAGGATATGTTCATGTAGACATTCTCATGGAGTGTAAGCGTAAATAAATCGACTAACAATGTTCGATTGGTATCATTGTCAATAATTAATGTGTAATTGACAAGATAGGTTATAATACCTGTTAGACAAGCTAAATTATTTAATGAATCACCTTGATTTTGCGTTGAAAAATAATGTATAAGAAAAATATAATTTGATAAATATGATTCTAATAAAGATTTTGCATCATCACATTCATTTTCATCACAATCAACATGTATACCCATGGCCATCGTACACATACCTAAATAAAATCGATGATGTACTGTTATGATTGCTGTTTGATTATTTTCAATGAATAAAATACATTGTTTATATTCATTCGATTTTAAACATTCAATTATTTGTTGATTGAAATAAAGAAATTTCTCATCTAATCTTGAATCAACATAGTTATGTTCAAAAAACATATACGATTCATACCATGGTAAAATCATTTCAATAAAATCCGAGTCATTCGTATGCATGCATGGTAGAATTTCCATTAATATGTCGAATGTTTCCTTATTATTATCGAATAGGAATTCACGTACACGTCTGTGATGTTCAAGGTTATGTGTTGTTTGTTGATCTTCTTCGTCGGTGTCATCATTGTCATGTTGTAAACTTAGTGCTATTCGTCGATTAAACATACCAACAATACTTATATAATTTCGCTCTTCAACAAAAAATGAACGTCGTTGTTGATACCACTGTTTGAATAGATGTGCAGCAACATTTTCAAACATGTCAAATGCTTGTGGCCTCTGATTAATAATCATATTAAGCAAAATATGATCTAATGTGATCGCTAGACATGATTGTAAATAATTGCCAAGCTTCTGTAGCAATGGTCGATCATAATAAGTTAACGAACTCCATCCTATACTATTTCGTTCAATAGTATTTAATTCTTGGTCAAGAGTTGCCTGCATTTTATACCAAGTGTCTCGTTCGTTGAAAGACATAAAGTCAAGCGTACATGTGTCTTATCAAAGCAAGTGAAGATCATATTTATCTCTGTTCTCTCTTTAAAAGCGCTTACATCATTTGTTAACGTCTGATGGTTATTATGGTTTTTTTTGTCTTTTATTTGTACGATTTAAAATATTTTAAAGAAGAAAAAGAATGAACTAGTTATAGAGACATAATATGATAAATTTATAAAGAAAAAAATGTGTAAGTGTGCATGATCTAATCGAAGAAAGAAAACGATTGTTTTGTTGCGGTAGTAGAAAACAGAAGAAAAAAAAGAAGAAAGCAACGTATGTTCTTCTGCCGCTGCTGCGCACATACAAATTCACAGAAAGGTGATAGAGGTATAATAGACAAAAGAGGAAAACACATGTGAGAAAAAAATGCTTGTTGATGCTGCTGTCACCACCACCAGAATAAATTGATTTCGTTGCTTAATAACCCGACAATTCGTTCAATGTCTGGTCGAGTTCGTCACTGACATTCTTGTATTTCTCTTTTTCGGCAAGTAATTCGTCTGTAATGAAGAAGCAGAAGAAAACGATTATCGTGTTCTTATTTTTTAACGAGCAAAACGACACACGAAAAAGAAAACATAAAAAATGAGCTTCATTCAAAAATAACAAAGCAGATATTTGCTTACGATAAAAAAGAATTGATCAATAAAATGCATACATACAAAATAATAATAGTAATAATAATAATAATAATAATAATAATGGTAATAATAGTAATGGTAATGATACGGCGAGCAAATGAAAACTTGAAATTTCACGACACAACAACAAACAAACAAATAAATCAAAGCACATTCTGAAGATCATTGATCATAGAGTCCATTTCACGTTGCAAACTTTTGCTGCGTACATTCTCAGTTGTTATATCGCCTGAAATACATGCACACAAATGCAGGAAAAAATAAGGGAATTATCACACTAAGGTTAGTTAGAAGATGCACTAGTGTTAGTAGTCAATGTTTTATTTTTTAGTAGGACATCTTCATGTTCTTGTCAAAAGAGAGACATTAAGTAATAAACGCTGTCTCTAACAGAACACAAGATATGTGAAAATGGAGTATTTGATTCATTTGATATGAGTTCTATCTCTATTTAACTAATTCATATAAGACAAGAACACATATATCTAGTATCGAATGCAAACAGACTGTCGAGGCTTCGTTCTGAGATGATATCTCGAACTATGTTAAATTTCAAGTGTCAACTCATTGATTGATTTAAAATGAAATTTTTATTCAATTTACAGGGATATTCCTACAGCACAAGTTATAAATAGTGCACAAGAATCGAAACAAACACTTGATTGATTAAGGACATCCTCTCGCCTACTGGATCTTCTGAACTTTTCAATGAATGACTCATCAGACCAAAGAAGATATTGCAAAACTCCTCCTGAGATACTAAGTCGGATCGGCTTGGAATTCGCTGTCAAGGTGCAAATTAGCTCTATGCATCTATTCATGTACGCTAAGAAAACAAATATGTCAAAGAAAATAGTCATCCATAGCAATGGCAAACAGTTTCAGCTGGATGAGAATGTATTAAGCATTAGAAAAGACAATTACTACATCCCATAATGTATTCTATCGACAAATACTAGCTCAAATCATGTGATGACCTCATCAATGGCATGACAGAATGGACTATCGTTGTGTTTTGTTGATAGATACATTTCTTTTTTCGATATCATAGAGTTGTGTCATTAGAGAATACTGCTGACAATAAACTTGGTTCTCTGTCAATTGTATCCATCGGCACTAACTATAACTACTATCATTATTCACATAGAACGATTGATAATATTATTATGCCTCAATTTATTTTTTTCAAATTAAGCATTCTGCGTATGTACACATACGACTGCAAATGTCCTTATCTATCTGACAAGCAAAATTCATTTGAAAATAATACCTTTCAATTGATTTGCTTTCCTCTGTAAGACAAGCATCGTACGAGTGGCATGCTCAGCCTTGTTTTCCGTCTAGATATACATATACACACAGAACTAAGATACATGCAGCATGCAAAGATTAAATATAAAGAGAAAAAAAATAATAATAAAGAACATAAAAACCCATGCAAAAGGAGGAGGCCGAATGTGCTTCGTTTTCTAATTTATTGATGTGATATTACCTTCGAGACGATCGACCTCCTTTTGCAATTTGGCCATTGTACGTTCAGCAAGATCAGCACGTTGTTCAGCCTATACTCATATGGTTGATAAATACATATGTTTCAAATATTCACGATTGTCGTTTAATATTTTTATTATGATTGGCTTTTGTTTTCCAAAAACAATACAGAACCAGAAAGAAAAACAATCAAGACTTACATCTTTAAGGCGTGTAGTTAAATCACGAATTTGCTCTTCATAACTTTCTTCACGTTGAATTGCCTAGAGTACAAATAAACAAAGAAATTAAAATTAATGTCAATCGTTGTATTTTAGTTGTCAATATTAAACAAAGGTTGGGGTTTCAAAACATTCCAAATGAGCTACCTCTTGTTCCGAAACTTCAAGTGATTTCATGTTGTTACCGACAACTTTCAGTTCTTCTTCAAGTTCAAGAATTTTCCTAAAATAATTCAGAACTTTTTGTTTACCTTCGTTAAAAATACTTCTTTCGAACGTAATTCATAATGCAAATATTTCACATCCTGTTCATATTGAGCAATTTTACTACAAGGGAAATATAAACACACACATGCAGGACAATAGAATTAATCGTGCATACGAGTCAAATCTTTGTGCACGATCTTCCAGTCTGTCCAATTCACCTTCACGTACTTTCAATTTACGTGCTACCTAAAATTAAAATGATTCATTCACTTCAAATCGCATGCGCCAAAAACGAACTGAAGAGCAGGTTAGTAAAACAAAAAAAAATAGAAAGAATTCATCGTGCAAAAGAGAGAAAAAGAACAAGAAGAAAAGATCACGAATGAATCTTACGCTTCGGCGGCTTCAGCACGATCTTCAGCACGTTCCAAATCGACTTCCATAACAGCAATACGACGAGCAACCTGGACTCACATTTAAAATGTCTCAATTTTCTTTTTTTTATTCTGTCCGTTTTTTTTTATCAAATAACACTCAATAAATAAATTATTAGATCTAATCACCTCATCATATTTTCGATCGGAATCCTCAGCTATAAGCTGTGCTTCGGCCAATTGCTGTTCGAGCGTAGCAATACGTTCGTCATCCTGGTATGTACGTTGTTCAAGACTTTTGCGACCACTGGAGATGTTGAAAGAAGAAAGAAGAAAAAGATAAAAATGAAAAAATAATCAATAATAACAAATTGACAACTTAAGTTCCTCTCAAACACTAGTCCTTTCACTACCACAGATAATCACATAGTGCAATGTTAGTAAAATTTAAAGCAAAATTAGCATTTTGATTTTTGATTTTTCTACCTCATCATATTTTCTCTCATTCAGATGACCCAATTGTTTTGCCTCTTTGAGTAGCTGTTCAAGTGTATCGTATCTGTCACCATAACCAGATACTTTGCCATCAAGAATAACACGTTTTCTAAAAAATTTGTTTCGTATGTATGCGTTTATATGTTTGTTTTTATGTTTATGCATTGTTTCTTTTTTCTTTTAACTATGGGGATTATATCTTGACTCTAGTTAAGAGGAGCAAACTTGTCGATCATTCATATGATTCTATACCGTTCGCTTTCGTCAGCTGCTTTTGAGGCTTCTTCGAGTTTTTGCGTAGCTTGTGTAAGACGTTCTTCAGTACGTTCAAAGTCTTCTTCAACTAATTGAATACGACGTTGAAGACCACCTACTTCAGCTTCAGCCTAAAATAAAGATATATAGAAGAATAGAAATCTTTATGCTCTTCGTATTTTTCTATGAGAAATAAAAGATCACACTTGTTCTCGTGCATGTTTTTCACGTTCACGATCAATCTGATATGCATGCAAGTCATCTTGGGATTTAGCCAACTCATCTTTCATTTGTTGCATACGTTTTCGAATTGTGTCAATAACAGAACTACCTGATTCACTCATCGATGAAGGGCTAGGACTTGGTTGTAAAGTACGATTTAATGATCGCAATGTACCATTATTTAAATTTGCAGACATATTATTTTTATCTATGCCGTATGTGTGGTCAAATAAAACGCTCTCTGATGGCGAACAACCATATTGACTGTTGTTCACACCTCCCTATCGATGAATCGAACAGATGTCATCGGAATGCATTACCTGTCTCCGAGAAAAACTTCTATAGCTGAATGAATGAATGAATGATTGGAAAGTGCGTTTATTACATAGATTTGTTGAAAAATAATTATAGTCGGACATCGGCGCCACCTATCTCTGTAACTAACACATGCATTCAATCCATACAATTAATATTTCACATTTTGATTCTTGCAATACTGCCTTGTAATAGTTTCTAGACATGATTAAACGAGGAGAAATCTTCATCTGGCAAGTATTCTATTAGATTGTTTTTGGGAAGCTGCGAAATATCTCTCATGTTTGCGTATAGTATCACGAATATGAAGACAAACATATTCTCCATAACAGAGCAAAATAATCGGACGAACATGAGAACGAATTCACATGATCTCGATTTAAGTATTAGTGAATAATGTGTAAGTAATTCAAAAGACTTACATCTGTAGCAGCCTTCTCTTTGGCTTCAAGTTTAGCATTGGCTTCGGCTAGCTGTTCTTGAGCAGCATCGAGTTCTGCTTCGATCTGTTGAATTTTCTTTTGTAAACTATTGCCTTCTTCTTCAGACTAGAAGCGAATGAAAATTTTCACCATGAAAATTCAACAATGCACAACAACATACGGCTTTGAGTTTTTCTTCCAAATCCTTTTGAGATATTTCGGCTTGTTCGGCACGATCGACTGCATTTTCCTTTTCGAGTTTCATCGATTGCATTTTCTTTTTGATGGAATCCATCGTAGCTGTTGTATTCGAGTTTGACGACATCTTGACCGGTTGAGATTTAAAATTTGTTCAAGAAAGAAAAACGCAACAGATCTAAAACAAATAAATATTCAAGGACAAGTACAGATAAAAAAATGTTCGGTAAAGACTACTGAATAATAATGATAAGAAAGATATTATTCTCTAGCAACTACGGAAACAATTGTGTCTCTGCTACGATCTATAAAGAACTTCTTGGGAAAATGCACGCCTTCGGTTAAGAATAAAAAATAACAGCAACAATAAATTCTCGATGGATATGGTATGCAAAAGTACTCTCTCATTGTTGGACGCATTTACGTGCTGCTCTTATTGTATGCGGGTGGTAATCGTAGAGACGATAAAGAGAAAAAATTGTGGTTTATTAGTTACGTATATATATTTGGATGCATTTGTGGAAACAGATAGATTTAGACTCCTATGCTTTCCTCTATGTTTATTCGTCATCGGTATACTAGCTAACGATGGATATATATGTGTTAGTTGTACGATACTATTTTTTTCTTTGTTGTGGATTGTATTTTTTTCTCCTCTTTTTTTTCTTCGTTTCTGTTAGATACTGTACAAAGAATGATTGTAGTAGGACAGAGAGGATCTAAACATATTTACATCTTAGAACAACGACAGCAGCAGAATGTTGTTTAACGAGGCTAACATTTTCCCGAATAATGCTCTTCTATGGTTAGGGATGATTGGAATAAGCTTATTGGTATTGCTAGTGGTCGTAGATGAGAAGAAAAGAGAAATATGAGGAAACAATTTATGTATACGTGATTATCATCGGTTATCAAGCAGAAGAAGGAAAAACGTATAATCTTCTATTTCTTACTATCGTTCTTGTCGTAGTTTTGTACATATGTCCATATATTGTTCTATGACATTACGAGTCTAAATGAGAAAGGCGTAGATATATCTTCAATTGTTAAACATATTACTATACAAGAAAAAAGAAACAACACTAAAAACAAAAAACCATCATTTTGGTCTCCTGTTGACTACTACGCAGATTATAATAAGAATTCCTACGTGAAATTGAATTCATTGACTTAAAAGGAAAATTATACAGAAGAAAGTTCTTGATTCATGCATAGAAAAACTTTACTATGAAAGTTTTCCGATAGATAATTACAAATCAGTAGAGCATGATGTTTACCCTTGAACATGATTCGATATTGAATTAATAATAACTAATTTTGATTGTATCTGGAAACGTATTGATCGATGTAAGGAAGAAAAACTTATCTCATTTCCCAAAATGTTATTATGTATTTGCACATAATGTTTATTCATTTTTCTTTATCTTGAGATGTTAACAATAATTGTCGTAATTCTCCTGTTATAAAATTATCTATACATAGTAAAGTACATAGAATAAAATATTATATTAATTCGTGTCTATTGTTTGTTAATTATAAAATACATAATGATATAAGAGAAAAATTCTCACTGCCATGAATAAGATAAAGAAATCTTGTAGAAGCATTGGAAAAACTCACTAATTGCCGATGAGAAGTGTTCTATTACTTTTGTTAATTTTCAAATAAGAAAATACTCATTTAAGATTCTAAATAAAGTAATGAAGACTTCTCTATGTTTAATACGATGGTTTATTATTTTCGACGTGCCTAAGATAATGTTGATGCATATTTCTAGCTGACAGAAATCGGTTTGTACCAAAAAATTGTAATGTAAATATCAACTTCAGCAGTAACTAAATCTCACATAATTGTTTCGTCTTTTTTTTGTTCTTTGACAAAAGATTTAGCTCGATAATGTAATTTACCCCGGCTTGTCTGTAATAAAGTCTATACATCAAGTCCAAGGTAGGAAGTAATAATATAAACATTGTGAATATGGGTTCTGTATGAGAAATCTTTGTTCTCTGAAGTCTGATTAATAAACATCAACGATTGTTTAGTTTGAAACAAAACGATAATAGATATTTTTTTCTTTACTGTGTCAACAAAACAACTTTAACAATTATACATAACAGGATTCAGTTCGATACGATACGATAGTTTTGTACATTGATAGGAGGACGAATGATTGAGAGGAAATCGATGCACATTCTTTAGCCGGACATTGCTTTTAGGAAATCCAGCCAAGCTGTCGTATGGAAGGTGTAACTTGATAGACTACAGATTTTCAATATTATGCCATGTTTATAGATATAGAGAAAATCTGAACCATTTGCGATTAATGTGGCCAAGTTTGAATCGAGTAAGATAGACTCGAGTTTCAAACTCGATTAAGTTCGGCTAAACTCAATACTTCAAAGAAAATAAGAACAGATACCTTGTAATGAATGGAGACTGGTAAGTAACTGACTGAATAGTTTTCGAGCAACATGTCAAGTTCTTATGTTCGTGGGAATTAGGGATGCATCAATACCGGTATACTGGGTACTGGTAACACTGATCCACCAGTATTACTAGTGACAAGTAATACTGGTTTTCGACTTTCGAAAATAACTTTTAGTCGAATGAGCCATTTTCTCAGCCATCACTTCTTTTGTCTAGATTCAAATGAAAAATTGACTTTTGCAACATTTTGAAACAGAATAGAATATTGTATGCTGAACTAACTAATAACATTATAAAGATAAAGAAAGTTTTTCAATACTTCATATCACTTTTGAAGAAAAACGATCATTAATTCAATTCATAGTCAACTTACAACAAAAATTGTGCTCGAAAAACTGTATTGAACATATCAGATAGTATTATACAACAATCGATCAACGAAACAATAAATATACATGTTTGTAAGCAGTGACCATTGTCACTCGTATTAGTATCAAATAAGGAAAGACAATAGTGATACGAGGGCAACTAATTCACTGGTTGTATTCAATGCTTATAAAACTACTATATTTATGTGCCAGGTCCAACTTGTAAGTATGGATCCAAAATGATAAAGAGTTAAGGACAGTATTTTGATTATATAAGTCAAAATATTCGATTAAATTATTGGTATCGTGAAAAAATTGAATATGTATGAGTGAAATTGTTTGTTTATCTCAAAAACGATGCTAAATATTGAGAAAAGTTCTTTATTTTTCACTTGAATACAGACACAAGAAGGGATGGCTGAGAAAATGACTCATTCGAATAAAATTTATTTTCCACAGTTGAAAACCAGTATTACTAGTGACAAGTATACTGGTTTATCTGTGTTACTAGTACCCAATATACTGGTAGTGCTGTATCTCTATTGCAGATTCTTAGAGTAAAAACAATTACAGTACATAATAAATCTAAAGAAAGGTATCAATTTAAAAGAATTCGAACTAGATAAAACTCCCAAAAAGATAAACACAGTCCTTGAAAACAATCCTTAGTTTCTGAATGAGATGTTGACAATCTCGATATGAATTAGAGACTACCTAACGTACAGAAATGTCTACTCTCAAAAGATAAATCAACTGCTAGTTTTTGTAGTGGACTTTAATTAAAATTTTAATAAAGTTATTTAAGAAAACGACAAAATGATAACTGGAACATAGCCGATACTCACAGCATTACTCTTTAAGAGATAAAATTTACTGTTCAAGTTTTATTGCTTAATTTATGTCCAATCGATCATCCGAATAGACAGAGTATGCCGACTTTTAACCTAGAACTTGAATGTAAAACTTTCGCACTCTATAAAAAACATCACAACAGATATTTTCGGAGACCACATTTGACATGAATGATGTTAGACGTTACTTGAGCTTCATGGATACCAATAGGAAAAAACTTTGATCGATTTCCTAGAGCATAAATCAATGAGTATGAATGTCTAAAACATATCGAATAAGAAAAAGTTTATAACTTCAACATTGTTCAATCATTGCGTCCGTTTTTATATTTTAGTGAAAGCGTCTGCAAAAATCGGTCATTCGTACAAAAATAATTTGATAAACGATTTCGATCATAATATTCAATTGAAAAAAAGTCGTAGTTATAATGATGTTTGTCAAGATAACAGCGTACCAACATGATTTTCGAATAGAAAATAGCTAGTTAGCACACTTCCATTGCGACTTGAACATGAAGCTGATCTATTTTAATCAAGCCAATAATACTAATGAATCGTTCAACGAGTTATTATGCTCTGTAATGGAGAGGGTAGGTAAGTAGAAAAACATCTGCACTTTCGATTTAGAACTAAAACTCACTATCGTCCATGCGCGCATGTACGAGTATTCCACAAAATCTGGAATTCATACATGAGCTAGAACAAAGTCATACTTTGAATCATATCTGAAAAGTTGTGTTTATATTGTAGTAATAGAAAACGCAAGACGATATCGAAGTTAGATGGAAAAAATCATTTGAAAGAGCGACATGGAAATCACATCATAACTTAGAAAATTCGCATCAGTCTTATATTGTTTCAATTTGAAATTTTTTATTGATTTGATTTGATTGTTCGAGAGCTCAAGTAAATTTGACACAACTTTCAAAATAATGAGTGCTTTAATTCCCTTATGACTAGAAAATTTTTCTGGCTATGCTATTCTAGTTAATGCGTTGGAAACAGTGTTAATTAAACGAATATTTATATGTTTCTTCCGCCTTTTACAGTGATAGCAACAGAAATTAGGCATACTAGAGCACTTTGTATCTTATGATTAGCTCCAAAACTTGTTTTTCTTTACGTAGAAGATTGACAGTTATTTATCAATGCAAATATATACGTCTAGAACGTTCTGGATCTTACTGAATAACAAAATAAGAAAAAGACCATGAAAACATGTTATTCAGAGAAAGAAATATTCAATGAACATGGAGGATCTTGAAGTGACGTGATACTATTGGCATATCATGACGATTGACAATTAAATTGATATAATCAACAACAACAGTGATGATTTTCTTATTTACATTGAAGATTTTATTCGATGGTTAAAAATACAATTTCTATTACACGAAAATTATTCCATCATGAATTTCTAATGGATCATAGCGACTTTTGAAAATGGAGTCATTACTCTATGTAATCAAGAACAAAATATCTTTAAAAAATATTCTGTATAAAATCATCGTTCTATTACTTGAAATACCTATCGATTGATCGATCCATGTAGATCAATAAGACGTAGAATCTTGTCTCAGTTTAGCAGATATCGATATGAAATAAGGAATCTTTTCTTGTTGGCTCGGGAAATGATAAACAGCTCTCAGTAACCAATTGATTATGATTTAAAATTAGTGGTTCAAGTACTAAAGTTTGTAAGAATTAGCGAATCCTTCACTAGTCTTAATCTGGTCACACCACTAATACGCGTATCTCAGTTCGGACGAAATCAATAAATTTCAAATATTTGACAGTAGTGTCTACGATAAAGATATATTGCCTGTGATTGTTTCACTTTTTCATGATACTCTCTGTGGATGGTAAAAGAAGTTCTCATGTCATGAAATAGAACTACTTCGTGCCACAGAGTTAAACACATCCAGGATCAATGGTGTTCACGTTACGAAACTAAAATATACCTATCTTGGCAAAATGTTTATACAGAAGTATTTTCATTATACACCTTATTCGGCATGGCAATTCAGACTGATGTATTCCTAATAGATGTATCTCATTCTCATATACCACTAGCCTGATTTCTTGCAAAAATAAACGAAAAGTTAATCTAACCAATATTGTTGGATGACTGGAATAAAACAATCAAGTTTCATCTGTTTCCCGACTATCATCTCGGATATCTTTGATTTTGCACATGAACATTTCTCCACATTTCTTTTCAATTGATGATACAAACGTATTGTATTAATTCTGTTGTCAATGAAGCGCTTCGGCAACTGTAGTCATAGGTATTCGATAGTTTTCTTGTGGGAAATTTAAAAAAAGTACTTCTGATAAACCTCCGTGACAGCATCTCGTCAAAAACGTTTGGTGGGCATGGAACATCCTGGAGAACGCATTTCGTGCAAAATTTTTTAGTAAAACCAGCGGCCTATGGTATCACAGCTAACGTCGGTATTTTGAAACAGAGAAAGTTTGATCGTTCAATCTGTGTTTTTAACCGTTTGAAACCATACAGCTTAAGACCTTCATTGTCCAGTTCGATCATAACGGATCACTGAAGATAACGCCAATGTTGCTGTTTTCTCTCATATCTACCCACAATCGTAATACTGGCTAGTTATTGTGTCGTATGTTGCCCTAAAGAACCACATATGGTTCGTATTATTCGACTAGAAGTTTCTGAAACAATGAATAAATGGTTTAACTTTCCCTGTTACATAAAGTCGGTTAAAAACGCACTACACCACATGTTCTCTAGTTGTGCTTTTGAGGTAGAAGATCCGATTCAGAATGCCTAGGCTCACGTGAACTTTTCTACGTTTCTTTATTATATAGTTGCTGCCCAGTGTGGCATACAATAATAGAAATCGCTTAAAATTTCTTAGAGATAGCTCAGCATAACTATTTCCCGGTCCTTCAGCATCTCTTCGTACTTCTAAAAGTGTATAGAGACAAGGCTAGTCATAGAATGCATATCTCTCTGAAAAGACGTCATTTCTCGCGCAAAACCTAAAGTTCCATTCGATGGAGAACTTTGTTTCAGAACATTGATAGGGACACCGATGAAAAAGTTATATTGGTATAATTATACTCTCGAAATTCCATGCTGTGTGGAACTACAGGATAAGATAGTTATTGGGATATTCGAAACCAGTCGATGTCAACATGTGGAGGTAGGCGTAAGTCTGGTGTGGAGATTCGATTGTTTGTCGAAGGTTGGCACAAACCGACGTCCACATCCTCACACGTGTTCGAGGGGATTCATTAGTGTTATTACAGATGAGATTTGAGTAGGATCACAAATTTTAAAATTTTATACTGTCCACAGAAACAATTTATTTGAGCTTCAAACTAATGTTAGACTACAAAACAGGCGAACCAGGTCGATATTCTATCCGAAATTTATCATATGAAATTGTTGTGTGTATGAATGCATATTTCTTTTATTAGATTTACCCCTCAATTATTGAAGCATCGATTAAACTAGCGACTCGTTCGTCTTTCTGACTCGTCCATTGAGAACATAGAGTAAATCATTTTCTAATCGTTAAAACACTATCCGGTCACTCAATAATCAGATTTGTATACAAAAAGAGGGGGAAACATGAGTTTTTGTTTTGCAACGTCTATGTCATGACTATTACGCGATGATGTTGGGAAAACGATGATTATGGATTACATGCTGAAATTGTTGTCATATTCATCGACGACAGATCACTTATGAATATTTTCGATCATTTTCATAATCACAATGAACTGTACAAGAAACGTCGCATTTAGATATTAACTTGAATGTCAATAACATTTGGACGAATACATTAGAAAGTTTTGAGAATATTTACCGAACTCGAATACTGTCACGGGAAGAATATGCGTAGCTTTGTCAACAAGCACTTGATGCTTTACTTATTATCCTGTTATTTGAAATCTGAACTTATCTGATAGGCAACTTAACTTTTATTTTACAAACAATTGATCAGAAGTATTCTTAGCAAGAACATCAATCACAACAGAAAACACCGAATGTGCATGATAATAAACGATGAAAAAACTCCAAGTAATGATGGAAATGGAAATATTCTTTATGAATATTTTTAGTTTAGATTGAAGATTTCACTTATTCATTTATTTATGTAGAAAGAAATTGTAAAGTAGCATTAGTTACATGCGAGTAGCTTTATAACAGTAAACTGATGAAATTGCAGAGAACTTTCTATCGGATATTCTGAATTCCAATGAGTTCGAGTTTAGCTTTTGCTTTGAACCAGCACAATTTACGTAAAATAATGAACATTATCACGCTGTATGCATTATAGTCGTTTTTACCCAATGAATAATTGCCAGATGTTCCCATTCAATGCAATTCCATTTCCTTGCAGGTTGAATATCGAATCGAGACGAGTACGTAATGGTACAGAGTATTCTCATTAAAAATGCTTGAATATCTACAAACTCACATTGATAATGTTCTTGTTTAACTAATAGATTAGAAGACAAACTAAAAAATGCATTTATTGTCATTTGCCAAAGAAAAGCTCGACTAAAAAAGTATCACTAAAAACGACTTGCTATTCCATATTGATCCAAAGAAGAAAAAAACATTTCGAATGCATCCAGCGTCAGTTAAGCAATCATTTTTATATTTTGTTTATCTTCAAACTTCTCCACGTGTCGTGGAGTCTTCTAACGTTTTTGCATTGATAAAATTCTTTACTCTAACTATCTTGTACTACGACTATAATGTCAGTACATTGATAAACATGGCATCATGTTACAATGATGAGTAAATAGGTATGTATCAAAATGAGCGAAAGAAACAATGTCGATTAAAAATTGGCGAAGATAAAATGTCGAATGGAGAAAATAGCGAAGACGTTTCTAGCGAAATTAAAAATGGCGAGAGAATTTTTTAAAAACATTTTAACTACCAAGATAAAGAATTGAAATATTTTCGAAGATTTTTAGAATATACCTATTCCTCACTATTTTATACGATCGGCATTTTTTTCTCGATGCATTTGTTTTCCCCATGTGTTTGTCGCCATAATTCATGTCGACATTTTTTCTTTCGCTCTTTTTTATTCGCTCTAGTTTTTTCCCTATTTTTACGTTCGCTTTTTTTGCTTTCTCTCATTTTCGTGCCATTCAGAAAATAAAGTTTAGCTTTTAACTACTTTTCACATATGATTTCAGCAACCTGTTCGAGTTGAACGCTTTTTCTCATCACGAGCTTATACAATATTCAAAAATAATTGTTATTCTGATTCTGTCTACGACTCCTCTCTAAACGATTGAGACTACGAACGTTAACGGAAATTATTTCTCGTATTCTAGCGTGATACGTTAGCTAGCTTATTCTAATTCAATTATTTTATTAGATAGCGAGCAAGAATAACGATAAACCTGCTGCCACAAAAAGGAAAAAAGTATCTCAATAGAAGATATGATTTACTTTTACTTAGTGCTATATCACTGCCGGTTCTATCCAGTCCCCCAATAGTTTGTGAATAATAATGATTTTAATTCTAGACTAAACTCGATTTACGAGGAGAATGTTTACTTCATCTCTATATCGAAAATGGGGCGCAACATCGTTTCTAGTAATGTGAACATTCATAAATTACTTCTTCCAGGGCTAAATATGATTGGCTGTGTAGTTAGTTGCTATGATAGAAATGATTGATAGTTCTATGTTTATTGATGAATAAAACCTTCTCGTGGATTATGTATGGATACATATTTTCTACCTATAGTTTATAGAGTTGTTCCTTTAAACAAATTCGACTAATGGGTAAAAAGGGATAGAAGTGTAGCATGTGTCAACGCAATATTCCTCTCTTCAAGAAATAATTAGTGTTCTATCGTCGGAAGATTGAAAAACAACAGCAAATGATCAATTTAATCGTATAAAAATTTTTACAAAAAAATCTATCTTGTTTGTCATCAAACGTTGGATTAGAATTAAAACAACAGAAACTTATTTCGAAGAAATCAGTTTTTTCGATGAGACTTCAATTAAAATTATTTACATATCTATTTGATCAATAAGAGAAAAGATACATCATTTTTTTCTTAATTGTTTTCTTAGATACATCTATCATTAGTTGTCGTAGTTATGTGTAAGATCTTTTTTTCTGTTTGATGCTTTTCGATCGAATAAATAATAATCATTCTTCTTACTTGAACACCATACAAAGCATTGTGCAGCTGTCTCATTTATTTACGTCACATGGATGAAAATTATCACCGATTGAAATATTCTTCGAACGCAAAATGGACTGATATTATGACTTAGAACTTGGCTTCAGTTACTTTAGATTAATGATACGAGAATTTGCGAATCAACTGTCAAATGATAACTATATAAGAGACATAATCGCGTAATTTATGAGATGATTTGAGAAAAAGGACTAGAGCAATAATAATGTTCTACGTGAAATACATGATTGATGAGTTTTTATATCATGCAATTATTAATGTCAAGTACCAATGTGACATTCAATGATCGATATTTTAGCGCTTGTTATAAATCAAATACAAAAACCTTTGCTTTGCCAGTTGTATATTTCATTTGTTATTCGTAAGGATCGAATTAAGACGTTTTTTTTCTTCATAAGAATGCATACTTGTTTTCGGCGTATTGATAAACATATGAGGAAAAAAATGATTTTAATCAGTTTATCATGGTTCGTAAATTAGTGTGCGTCAAATTGCCATATTCATCACGATGACAACTACTATTCGATACAATAATTTGAATTAGATTTAGTTGGGAAATAAGTCTATTTGAACGAATGTCAATCGACAGACATCAGTTTCGATAAACAAGAAGAAAAAGAACATTGGATTACAATCAAAATAACGAAATTATATCAAGTTCGAACCAATCATCGTTGTTTTGTCTCATAGAACTCGAGTGTTCAGTTTTAAAATTATAATCAATTTATACAGTTTACTAAAAGAAAACAACAACCGAAAAGCTAACATCAATCCATGGTGCAACTTTTTTTGTTTTTCATATCGAAAGTTGTTTTTTAATCGGTTGTTAGTCGACGAATTCTCAATGGTTTACATCATTCGATGAATTAATACATGATCGATGTCAATGATATTGAAGTTAGATAAATTTGTCTATTGAAAAGATTATTTAGTAAATATTCGAAACAAAACACAAACATTCGAGTTTCTACTGTACTGCGTATTTGTCATACTGGGTGGAAATTTTCAATTTTCCTCAATATTTACTTGAATATAAATGTTCAAAGATTGATGCATTAAACTAATTATAAAAAGAACGACGAACAACAGATCAGATGCCATCGTATATATGACTTTAGTTTCAATCAGAACTTTTAAACGATACATTGAAAGTAGATCTGAAAGAGATTCACCTAATTCTATCAAGCATCGAATTTTGTAGAAATGATCATGAAATAATAAGATATTCAATTGACTTTTTTCTCGATTATCTATTCTTAATTTATTAACCATGAAATAAAACGAGAAGAACATTCAATAAAATAGCATCGATTATTGATTTCTAGCTTCGTAAAATTGATGATAATTTTCAGCAAAATAAAATGCTTGAAATGGTACGACTTGAGTAACAACTGGAAGTCTTTGAAGTATTTTCAGTTGTTGAATGTAACTTATTGCTGTTTGCCATTGATGATTATTATGATAAAAGATTGCTGATCGATATTGTGAACCAACGTCGGAACCTTGCCGATTTAATTGTGTTGAATCATGGCTCGAAAAAAAGATTTCTAATAATTTTCCATAGGTTAAAATATGAGGATTAAATATTATTTGCACTGATTCAGCGTGACCAGTTGTTCCTGTACCTACTTGTTGATACGTTGGATTAGCAATATATCCACCAGAATAGCCAACAGCAGTTGAGATAACACCAGGTACTTTGGAAAATACTGTTTGCATATGCCAAAAACAACCCCCAGCAAATGTAGCGATTTCCATTCTAAGAATGTCGTTCTCGACTAGAAATGAATATTGATCAAAATTTAATTAGTATTTCTATTCGTGCAGTATTTATATTTTATGATCATAAAGAATGAAGAATAAAGAATATTAGACGCATTGAATATTTTTACTTTCATAGTTAAGCATGTATATTTATACTTGACTATTCAAGCGAAAAAATATAAGTAAATGCGTATAATTAATCGTACATTTCTTATCTTTCAATCTGCAACGGTAATATATTGCGTACAAATATGATTCCAGTCGAAATCTATCAATAACAAGTCATCATCAACTGGTGACGATAGACAAGAATTACAATAGTGAAAATTAATGAACATCAAATGAACTATTCATACACAATGCGTCTTGCCGTTTTTTAATTACACCGATAAGAAGAACGAGCGTTGCTCGTCTACCCATCATATTGTTCAATAGAAAAACGAAGATAGGTTGCTTTTCTTTGTACTTTATTGTATGAATGAACAAATAAATACTTAAGAACTCTATTCATTTATCATGATTTAGTATACATGATAACATACAACGAAATTTCGATCCATCTGAATCTAATAAAATACAAGAACGTATTATAATATTACTAGTTTATGCAGAACACAATCAGGAATCTCATGTATGTGAAAATTATTCATATGTATTCTTATCTAGCTTAGTCATATGCACACAGATAGCATGACGAGGATTAACATTATTAACCTACTCTATTTGATGCTCCCATGAGTCAAGTCACAGGTTGTAGCTATATCCAGACTTGCAGTTCTTGTATCAAGTAACGAAATGAAATTAGTTATGATACATGGAAAACAAGGAGTTCATCGAAATTAATTAAAGTAATTACAACACGAATTTCAAGCTTTTTGCATTTTATTACAAGAATTTAGAATCAGCGTCAATAACTACATACTATACTTCGATTACATTGAATAGTCATTATCTTTTTCTAAGACTTCATTTAATTTAAACAAACAGGTCTTCAAATTGGGGCGCATCGATATAGACTGATGTTCGATGGAATGATTGCCGAATAGTCTATTGAACATGACAACAGTGTCTATTGTTTTACTAAAAAACAATTTGACGGACCCGAATGAGACCCATTTCCATATGCTCATCACCTTTGTACATCGATTCTCTTCTTTGGATGTCGAGAATGACAAACATATAATTCTCTTTTTTTTCTTTCGTCGTCGTCGATAGCGAAAGAGAGACTTCACGTTTTTTTGTTCTTTACTTGCTTTTTGAATGCATATCTGTAGTGTATAACCTCACATTCATTCATTCATTCATTCCTGTATATATATATATATATATATTTATATATATGCATATATATATATATGCCCTCTTGCTCGCTCGCTCGCCGAGTAGCATCAACAGTAGACAGAGAGGAAAAAAGAGGACGAAGAATATAGTCCTTATTCTCTCTTCGTATAAAACGAATCATTCGACCACTATTTTTTTTCTCTTCTATCACAGTTCTACTATACCTAAGAATTGTTCTCTGTGTCTGTAGAAGTGCCTTTTTTTGCTTCATCCTCACAACATAGACAATGCCGGACATAACCACAAGTGACGAACAGCTACAACAAATAAAATATGGTGAATTAGTTGTGCTCGGGTAGGTTACATATTTTACCGTACGTTCAAATGTGTATTCATCGAACGTTTTATTTGAATATACATAAATATTTTAAGTGTTTTGATTGAGGGGGCATACACTATGCCTGTCTCAATGAGCGAGATTTATTAGCAGAATGTTGAAATAGAAAATTTTGAACAATTTTTTTCAAAAGAATTTTTACTTAAATTGACTGTTTCAAATAAGGTAAAATAATAAAATATAATTAATAATACCATTGTAATTTGCACTCAGTTTATCGACTATTTCAAGATAAAAAAATGAGCAATATTGATTTTTTATCATCGAACTATCTCATTGAACTCGTTTAATAAACATATCACGTTTATTTATTCACTAGAAAAATCAACCTTGAGATATTTCTCTAATCTTTTCCCGATAACAAGAAAAGAAAAAAAAGACGAATGTGAATTTACATATAGTCAAGGCTAAAAGCATACATACACACTTCACAATTGGAGTCATATTATAGACATTCAATCGTGTTGTTATGTCTATTCATATTTAGCTTTAATAGCACTTGGGATTCTTTACTGTTTTTCATTTTAAAAGATATAATGGGCAAATTCCAAATGGTGATCGTGGTAGACGAAAAAGTAAATTTCAATTAAGACAACGTACAGAAGCCAATGGTCTTAAAGTACAACGACAACATCTATGCAAAAATGCTGATGAAGTACAGGTAACAAGAATAGTATAATTGAAAAAAAACGAGAAGAAATTCTTCAGTCCTTAGTATATCGGCAAGGACATCTTAGACTTTCAATTGATTGTAGACATAGTGATAGGAAAAAATGAAGAAGATGAGGAGCATCGGCTATGATGTAATCAAGCGTATGTAATCGATATTGATTGAATGCAAGACGAGTGTGGATTGATTGCACACATATTGCGTGCGAAACTATCATCGAGGAATAGGTTTCGTGTAAATAATCAGATGGATACATAATTCTCATCAAAATGTATTTGATGTTTAGAGGACTAGAGTATAAACTCTGATATTTCTTTAGAAATTGACTCAAGCTGATTTTCATTCGATTTCATATACATTATCAAGAAATCAAACGGTTGTTGTACAATATGCGCACGATGAAGATTCAGATATGTTTCAAGTATAAATTTTGCTGCGTTTCTTAAATTTATTTAAAAATCAAAATTCATTTCGTTTTCCATCGTTCTACAGATCGGTCGATCGTCAGAAAACCAAATCGACTGCATTGTAATGGATACTGTTGCTGGGGCTAAAACATTCGATGATCTAACGGTACCGCAGTCAACTATTTCACGTTATGCATGCCGCATTGTCGTTTCGCGTCACCCACCATATACAGCTCGTATATTTGCTGCTGGCTTTGATGCATCGAAAAATATATTTCTCGGAGTGAGCAGATATAAATAAATAAATAAATAAATATATATGTTTATTCATGTCTAGTTATATAATGTTGAACATATTTTCTTCACAGGAAAAATCAATAAAATGGAAAAATGATCGTAATGAAATGGACGGTGTAACGACGAATGGTATTTTAGTTATGCATATCGATGGTGATCAATTCAATACAAATGCAAAGCCAACAAAATGGAAAGAAGTATCAGTTGGTGGAAGTGTTTTTGATTTAGGTGAAGGACGATTGAAATTTAATTATCAATCAACAGTAAATAGTGACAGATATGATATATACGAATAGAACGTCTACTATATGTCTATTTAGCCGCCATCAAATACTGATAATATCCTTAAAGATGGAAGTCTTATTGATCTATGTGGAGCTACACTTCTTTGGCGATCGGTTGAAGGTCTTATAAATACACCTGTAAATATTTGAATTAAATCAATCGAATGAACTTCGAGTATACGTTTATTTCATTTTTCAATATAGACACGTCGTTTACTCGAACTTGAATTGGATCAATTGAATTCTAAAAAACCTCAATGTCCTGTTGGATTAAATACATTGATAATAAAAACTCATCCATTTGCATCGACATCTTCGAATTCTCCGAATCCATTTGTTTATGTTCTTTGTGGACATGTTCACGGAAATCATAAATGGGGCGTGAAAAATGATAATAATGAATCACGTGAATGTCCTCTATGTCGAACAGTCGGTCCACTTATACCAATAATACCTGGTATTGAACCAGCATTTTATGTTATACCAAATATAGATAATGAATCGACAACTTCATATGCTTTTCATCCGTGTGGACATATGACATCCCAATCAACAGCATTATATTGGTCGAAAATCAAAGTGCCATACGGTGAGAAGAATAAATATATATATATATATCTATATATTATAGTGATTGCTTGGTGATTCTTACATTATATTGCTTTTATTTTTCGTTTAAGGCACGAAAGGTTTGAAATCGATATGTCCATTTTGTTCAATATCTTTATCAGAAACAAAGTCATTTGTTCGTTTGATTTTTCAAGATTCCATTCATAGACAGTGAAACGAATCGATGTACAAGTTTATATTTTTTTATACAGAAAGCCTTTCGTTTTTTTCCTTGTTTTTGTTTGTGCGTATGAGTATTATTTTCACTGTTTTCACATGTATGATGATTATTCGTGCACATTGTAAAGAAATACGAAATTATAATATCAGTCGATGATTTTCACTAAGTTCTATGGCAAGTCAATGGTTTTGTTGTTTCCCAATCTTCGAATAGAATCAAGGTAGCATCGAAATAATGATCGTAGAAAGTATTTTATAAGTATGTTAATAAATTCAGACATGTACACTGCTGAGAAAACATCGACGCGAACAGCATCAATATTATTGATGTGACTTTTCTTCTTTTCAACATACTCTCTGTCAAGAGAGGCTGTTGTTATTTGAAAATTAATATTTCAAGTGCTGAACATGTGGTATGTATATAATCAAATGAATTATCCATATTTTGAATAGTTAGATAACAGACTTCCTTGTCTTTTTGATGAGAACATAGTTGAATTCCACAGTGGTTTCTAAAAGATTGTTGTGACTTCTAAGTATCAGGAAAAACTGATGTTTGATTTGATATATTCATTTATGAGAGATAGTTGATTGTGAATCTTTCAGCTGTTCGTAAAGAGTTCTATTCTGAAGAACAAACAAACAACGAATCGATCGATGCATGTGAACCACCTGAAACTAGAAAATGCACTTTTATTACATTTTTATTTCAATAAAATTAATAAATATGATTTAGTCTGCAAATCATTGATACAAGAAACTATTTTCAGAGCAAAACTTTTTCTGTTAAAATGTTTTCTCCTAGAGTTCATTCGATGAATAGAAAAACCTGTTGCGCTATTATCATAACAAAAATTCTCATTTTGAAAGCATCAGAATCGATAAGAGAGTTCATTTTAATACGTTTTGTTTTTGGGCTATGATAAAAACGTCATTTTTATATTTCTTCGATAAGAAAATGAATTCTACGATCAGAATTAAGCGAAGATTCTATGTTTTTAGTTTGGAATTCGTATCGAAAAATTTCTCAACCTATATTTGGATAGAACCACAGGAGAGAAACGCTCAATCATCGAACCTAACTATGGATGATTATATTAAATTTAAAGAATGAATTGTGTGTGTAGATATAACCATGAATCAAACAGAACTAAACTTAAGCTAGCGCGTACAGCATAAAGCAAAATAGAAATTTCTATGAAAATAATAGAAATAACTTTGTTTTGAATCAACTATAAACTATCTCTGCATAAAGTTTTCAGTCATGATTCAAAAATCAGTCGTTGTAATAATTGTACGTGAAACTAGAACATGCCTTGAAAACTCAACACAAAAGTGTAGCGAGCAAATCGTTCATAGCACAAGGTCTCTGCAAATTTCCCATTACTCATATGAGTTTAGACCACACATATATGCTCGACTTGCAATATGATGGAACACATGAAGCATTCTTCTCGCTAGTTGCTACAGACGAACTAGTGAAGATCGAAAACTTCGTACGTTCTTTGTTTTCAACTTGTAACACGTTCTGATATCTAGATATCAATGAAATAGTCACCGTGATTTTTCAATTAAACTGAAACGACTTAAGAATATCTTTTTTGTCATATATGACCAACAAACGTAACAGTTGAAATCTTAGAAGTATGGTTTCCTTCCCTCCTACAGCAATTCGTTTCAAAATCATTCACATAGATTGTGTGTTTCAGCAATCAGATTTCATAGTCAGACTATTTCAACAAGCTTGTCTAACTTATGAAAAACTGATGAAGTCAAGAAATATCTCCAAATCCTTTTCTTTAACTCGTCAAGGCGTTAATTTGTTCTATACTGAACCAAACACTGATTGTATAAGTATCCAAGTTTATGATGTAGTGCAATTCTATTCCAGTTTTCTATTAATTGATTACGAATTTATTTATTACATATTCATAGTTACAATGAGCATTGTAGTTACTTCTTAATACCATCATCTTACCTGAAGGTCTGTATGACGTTGATCCTAGATGGAAGCCTTCCATGCTGTTCAAATCTTTGAGAAACATCCATCACAAGGATATAGGTGTCAAACATGATTTCGTTTTTCTAACACTATTTTCAATCATTCGTAATGTTGATATAAATGTCGATGATAAGATAGGAACAACGAAAGTTTTTCAATTTCCATATCGAATCTTTCAATTTCTTCTATTGAATTTCAAACACTTCAACAAATTTCATGTTGTGTTTAATATTTTTCCAATTTTCTCTAATGCAATGAATATTCCTTTAAATTGATATTTCTCTTTCGAGAAACTGATCGGAGAATTTTCAAAATTACGATGATTCTTGAAATCACTTCGACATCAATGTCGGTTCCCATGAGAAATGAGATTGACTCTTGTAATACGATACAGATTTAAGAAGATCGTTTTTCACTATGAATCATCTATGTCGCCTTGATCAATGAATGCACTAGTAGCAAATAAATCCGTGCCAGCTAAACAGAGAACAGTCCGGAATATTAATGGGTGAAATAATAAATCTCCAGATAAAACTATCGACGATACACCTGTTTTATGGTGGTTCCTTAACTTTAAGACGTGAGAAAAAAACGTATCGATCTCTTCCTTGCTACATGGGCATATAGTATTCAGATTTTTCTCAATTCTAGTGACATCTTCTTGAATTATAGATTAGCACAAACAAACGAACGATAGGTAACAGACTCTTATTGCATAAAAACAGTTTGAAAATCGATCAATGGAAATACTCCAGAAATATAAATCCATGATAAGCTTCTAGTAGCATAACATGTACAGTGGTTAATAAGTAAAATTTCATTGGTTACTAATGACTAATGAAAATCAGCAGTCTAAATAGCCGAATATAATAAACAACAAACGACGTCTAGTAATATAAATAAGCGCGTGCTTTACCAAAAATAAATATCAATCATCTTATTTTAGATTTCTTTCATTGAATATTAACTCAGATTAGAATGGCTGGCCCTTTATTACGAATTCTTATTCGTCTGAAACCCAATAAATATCATCGTATGCAAATAGCTGCTCGATACCGTATTATTGATCTATTAAAACAAATTGCTCATGATTTACATTTAACAGTTGATCAATTATTACATATATCAATCTATCGAAACGGGCCAAGTGGCTATTCATTGCTTTATCCGATAAATAATAATTATAGTAATACACATTATGATGTATCAATAACCTTTGACAAGTATGGTTTATCAAGTAATGAAGAACTTTACATTGATCTAACTGAACTAATACTGTGTCAACAACAAGATAACGATGATATAGGAACGAATGATAGTCATGCAACAAGCTCATTGAATAATTCAGATTTCTATCATTCAGCAGCAGCGTCATTATTCAGTCCGGATGAATCGTCATCATCATCATCGTCAACATCTTTAATACAAGCTAAAACAACAAATAATCTATCAACAAATAAATCTCTTATCGGGCAACTTATACGATTTTCCGTGCCAGCTGATAATAGTTGTCTCTTTTCGTCAATTTACTTTGTTTTACATTCAGGAAAATTAGATTTAGCATCAAATAAATATTTACGCAATTTAGTTGCATCCAAAATAGAATCTGATCACATAACATACTCCGAAGCTATGTTGGGTCGAACAAATTCTGAATATTCGAAATGGATTCGACGAGGTAAATACGGATTGATTTGTTTTTCTTATTCCTTTTTGTTGCTTATCTTCAATTTGCATGAATATTGAAATGTTAAGATGACTCATGGGGTGGTGGAATTGAATTAGCCATATTAACACAAGAATATGAAATCGAAATATGCATTATTAATACTGAATGTGGTGGACGTATCGATTATTTTGGTGAAGATCGACACTTTCCTTATCGAGTTTTTCTTTTGTACAATAATTTACATTACGATCCTGGTAAGTTACGAGTTCTATTTTCAAAATTCGGATCCATTGACAGCTTGAGCAAAAAGAGTTCATAGTTGTGTCGCTAGACTAATAACTACACAGCTACCGAAAAATTGAATAATCTTTAACTATTTTACAAGTAGGGTTTTTAAGCTGATCATAGAACTTCTCGAATGGTTGAATCACTTTTTCAACAGACAATATGTCAGTTTGATAGATGGGCATAACTTGATTCTATGAGGCTTCCTTGTTGAGCTATGAAAATTTTAATAGATTTTTCAAGAAAAAAAAATCTTACATCTCTCTTCAAGATTGCGCTGAAAATATTGATTTTGAATACTACACAAATAATATCCTTGATAAAAAGAATTCATTCGATAAGTCACGATATTGCTAATATTTGAAATCGTTTATACTCGAAATCAAATCATATATGCTCAGTAAGGTTATGGTAGAGTAGTTAGAATTTGCTAAATCAACTGATCTTATTAGAAACTTGTCGTGCACAAGGTTTGAATTCAATTTTCTCCGCAATCAGAAGGCAACTAATGTATTCTTGTTGATCTACCTAGTATACTTCTAATGTTTCTAGAATGAAAGTCTGAGAAATGAAATCATGTCACCCCCTTCAAATACTTATCATGTAAACGTCACCTCTTTCGGAAAGCAATTCGCGCATCTTGAGAGGTTTTCTCGTCTCCCCTTATAGTTGATAAATTTTTACTTTCATTGCGCTACTAAGATTACGATGCGATCTTTTCTGTATGAATTGTAAATCACCATGTTTCACGATTTGAAATTGAACAAATAAATGATAGATATTCTGAAATGTTTCACATCTCTTTGTATCATATTTGAAACTATTTGATTTCAATAGAATACTGTCATCTCACAGATATATATATATATGTTTATGATCGAGTTGAATGATCGAATATTTTAAGGTCAAAAAAAAATGATTGCTATGATTCGATTAAGCATTAGGTGTACAAGCGTAACCGATCGGTAGTAACAATCATTTATCTATTGATTCTGATGAGGATATTTTATCATCCTTCGATATCGACTGAGAACGCTCTCTAACGTTTCATTCAATAATTAGACATGGCTACGTTTTAATAACGAATAAACTAGTTTCGATTAAAACTCATGATAAGTTCACAAACAACTAGTCTGAGTATATAAATATAAATATAAGTGTATTTATATTATCTTGTCCCAAATCTGAAACGTTATTTTAGCGGTTACTTTACTAGATTGTAAATGAAGTTTTCCGTTTCATCGTTTTAGTATATTTGGTAACATACGATGTTGTACAGCAAAAAGAACTGATCCAAACCAAATTTCATCGCAATGACGAAGCAATTCTTGCATTAGCAAAAGATCTTGTCGAACAATATATATCATCGACATCAGACGATATTGAACATTCGACGTCGTATAAAAAGAATCCATCGGGAATTAGTAGTGAATCACATTTAATGCATGTTAAACTTTGAGAATGTATCTTCTACTTCTTTACGAGCACACACATATATTCAAGAACAGTGCCAACGGGAATTCGTCAGCACAAAACAATTGCTGAAAATAACTTAACATATATTACTAGTGTGATTTTTGCTTCTCTCATTGTACGGTAGCTTTTTTCTTTCATTGCGTCTTACTATACATAGATCTATTTTGTCTTTTTCTTTCCACACCACCAACGTATGTAAATAAATTATATACATGTCAAACGTCACGAGAAAAAAAGAATAAATAATCTTACGATTTATAAATTTTCTTCTTTGTCTTTTAACAAATTTTTTCATGTAAAAAGTAAAGAACTATATTTAATACAACAGATTATGCTTCTCTTCAATTCAGATTATTATCATAACGCAAACACAAGGAAAAGAAATCGACAGAATAAGATTGATGCTGTAAGTGTGTTAATAAGCTATTAGTTTGTTATATAACGGGATATGCAGTGTGCACTTTGCATAGGTGATACTGTTCGTTTTTTTACCATATATTGTGCATGTTATAACGATGCTTTGCTGTTTTTTTTGTGCTGCCAACTGAATTTTGTATGATCTTCATGGTTATTATTAAAACGATGGTTTTCACATTAGACTGTATTTCGAGATTAAATTTTATAAAATCTCGATCGATTTTATTCAATTATGTATTCCCGAAGGTTTGATCTAGTCTCATACAATGGGTAAAGGTCATTGACATATGCAAGTACCTTATTCTGGTTTTTGAATGCATGTTTTTCAATGATACACAAAAAAGCAGACTATGGAAAAAGAATGGACTTCTAAAGGACATGACACAGAAAACTTCTCGAGAACGACAAATTTTGTGCAACAAAACTCAGAAAAATGTGTATGATTAATGATAAAGAATGCAGTAATAATTATCACAGCATCTAATGCTCGTGCTTTAATCGTCTTGTCCTGTAATACTAATATTCATAGACTATCATCGACAAGCCATTTTCGATTATTTTTAAAATGGAACAATGTAATTATAAAGTTTATTGTATTTTTAACATCATGTCTTATGCACAAAAGAAAAAGAAATCTGATGAAATCATTATAAAATGAAGAGCTCGTTATTTATGATCGATTGTCTTAGGAGTGTGCTTTGTTAAAGGGATGATAAAAATGTATTTGATTTTATAGACAGATGGCCACCCAAAAACATGTAGAAAGAACAGATTAAAAATTTCGTTTGATAAAACCGAATATTGAGTCGATCCATGTATTTTCTAGGCATTGTCAACTATGCCACTAAACTCCTTTTCAATTTACTTTTAGAGCTGGAGGTCTTATATCACCATCATCAATCGTTGATCGACATGCAACCTTTGAGAAAGTACCTATACCATCACAAGGTAACAATGTTTAACTTCTTTTTGTGTGTCTTCTATCCATTTTCTTATATTGCCATTAAGCATTAGCGTTATATTTTAATAACATTGTTTTACTTTCTCCAAAATTTTGTCACTACTTAGTTCCACTCATATATATTTTGTTTTGACACTGCTGAATAAAGTTGAAGATGAGGTCATTGTTTCTTGCTTATCGTATGATAACTAACGACATATCTTTCATAACTTGCATATAAACTCGTAATTCAAATGCGTGATTGTTGTGTTCTTATCTTTGTGTGCCTGCAACCAGTAAATAACAGAAAAATCTTCGTATACAACTGTCAATGACGTCGTTATTTGTGTGCACTTGTGCGTATCACATACACCTTTTTCTTCGCTACGATTATTATTCATTCAGCATAAAGAATCAATTTATGACGACTGCTGATAAAAATTTCTTCGGATTGCTTTCCTCTATTCTGTCATCAGATTAGTTCCGTCTTTCAAATAGTGCGCTGCGACTATTATATTGGCGGCATATGAAAAGCAACGCAAACTACGAAAATTGACTTGCGCGTAGAAATAAAAAAATTTTTGTATTTTTTATTTACTAATTTTTTACTTTTCGTATATAGAAAGCAAAGAGTAGTGTAAAATTTCATACCCAATCGTAAGCTAGATTTTTTTTTGAGCGGAGCAAAAGCACGTGCATGTTCCCTCACCCTCTAACTTAATAGTTATATTCAATTTTATAATAAATTGGATAGGCTTGCGGTACACTGCATGTGAGATAAAAATGAAAATGAAAATGTCAATTTGTTTTTCAAAGTTATAGTTTGCTCGAAAAGAAAAATAAGAACGAAAAGAGAAACGAAAACGGCAGTTGTTTTTTTATAATCGACGCTATTGCCACATTATCACCGAATAGTGAGACCTTCTCATCTGGCAATACATTTTCTTTTGCTTTTCATAATAAGAAGTAGAAAGTCCGTCAGGTATATTTATACTTTCAAAAATAGTAAGCTATGTTGAAACTACCAGACAACAATAATATACAAGCCGAATCAACTACTATGAATTCAAGCGAAAATGCAACAGATATCGATACAAGTGACTGGCAAAAAACTGGTTCATCTATTGACCCCAGCTGTCCTCTGATGTTTCGACGTCGGCTGAGTCAAGGTGAGCACACGCGTAATAAGATACGCCTATCTATATCTAGAATAAATCGCACTCTCTTTAACATACGAAATTAGTAAATCAACAAACAAATTTAACATTCTATTAGAGTAGTTTCACTTCTTTCAAGTTCACATTTCCTTGTTTTCAATTTATGGTCTATTTTTTAGCATGCCGAGACCGCCTCGTTCGAACGCCTACTGTAATTGTATGTAAAAGTAGTCTATGAAAATTCTTGATTTTCTTTATTACATCGTGTTCGTTTTTTTTCTAAAGGCTATGGCTGGATTGCCAGCTCGAGGCAAAGTAAAATTCACTAATTGATCATGAAAATAGCTTTCACGTTTCTTTATCTAAAGACCTATATATCACGTAAATTGGCACGTTATTTACACTGGATTGGAATCAAAACAAAAGGTAACTCAATAAAAATAATTTACGACATCATATAAAAAGAAAGATTCAAATGTTACATAGAAGATTTCGACTGAAATTTAAGTGCAAACAGTGCACAACTTTGGAATGTATCATTGTGATTTGTTAATACCGGCTGAGACCGTGAGAGTCATTGAAGATATTGACGGAAATGAGAAAGAAAAACGAATTTTTCAGCAAAAAGCCGTACAAGTTTGAAACTTAAAAACAAAATGAGTAGTTCGATATTATTTTAATAAAATTCAATGGTAAATTCGATACTCTTACACCTAGATATAAGCTTAGTCGATGAATTTGTTCACTTTGTATAGATAGAATGAAAACAAAACCATTTTGAAATGCACTACCTTCTATAATCAATCAATGCTTGTTGCAAAATTTTGAACACAGCATAGATCTCTAATATGTAATCAACGTGTTGCAGGCGTATGATTGAATTCCGATTTGTTTTCTTTCAACATGCGATTTCCAAAAATAAGAAAGAAGCGGAAGAATTTTAATAGCAAGCATTTATTTTTAGTATTCAACGTTGGTGAATATCGTCGTGCTATTAAAATTCATGCTGATAAAAATTTCTTTGATCCAAACAATGCTGAAGCTCTAGCTGTCTTAAAGTATAGATTCTATTTAAAATTTTCGAGAAGAAGAAAACATTAAAAACATCTCCAAAAATGTTCTGTTGTACTATTTTTTTAGTCAATGCGCACAAAAAGCTCTTGAAGATGCGTGTACTTTCCTTTCTGAAGAAGGCGAGGTAGCTATTTTTGATGCAACGAATATAACGCGTGAACGACGTCAAGCCATTCATGACTATTGTACACAAACATATTGTTTTCGAGTATTTTTCGTTGAATCAATATGTGATTCACCGGAAATAATTGAATCAAACATAAAAGTATGATTCAGAAAAGCAGAATTGCATGGAAAAAAATAACTATTTTTCAGGAAGTGAAATTAAAAAGTCCTGATTATAAAGATGTTCCGCAAGAAGAAGCTGTAGCCGATTTCCTTTTGCGTATTGAACAATACGAAAAACGTTATGAACCAATTGACGACAAAACCGATGAAAAACATTTTTCATTTATTAAAATTTTCAATTGTGGCGAGCGTTTCCTTGTTCATAAGATTGGAGGTAAATTCATTTTGGGAATAAATAACTCAATAAAATCTATTTCTGTTGTTTGTTACTATTTTTTTCTAGGTCATATCCAAAGTCGTGTCGTTTATTTTCTTATGAATATTCATGTGACACCACGAACAATCTATTTAACACGAGTGAATCAGAAAAAAACAAAACCTTTCTGACGCATTGAAAATTCATGGTCAATTTTGTTTTTTATTTCTAAAGCACGGCGAATCAGAACTGAATGTTCAACAACGTATTGGTGGTGACTCACCATTATCAGCTAATGGAAAAGCGGTATTAGTCATATTTAATTCAATTTTTTTTTGACTAAAATACGATCTAGAAAAAACGTTGAAGCATCAGGTTAAAAGTATAGATCGATAACCCGTCACCCCCACACAGCCGCTTATCCGAGACAATGACGAACTTTATATCAATCATGTCTCGCTATTACTTTCTGAAATTTACGAAGGATTGAGTAATGGTATGATAAAGATGAGTATCTGAAAATAATTGGAATGAAACAAGGTTTCTGTAATTGAGAGAACCAGTCAGACATTATTTCATGCTTTTTCTCCTTAAGAGATTTCAGGGAAAAGAACTTTTTAGTTCAGCCTGTTATTTATTTTATCTTTTCTAGTATTCTGATTCATTGGCAGACTATGTAGCACATGGTAAATCACTAAAAAAAAGGCAAATGTCATGTGTTGCATTTTATTTTTCTTATGTAGAAAATATCCCGGATTTAATTGTTTGGACCAGCCAAATGCAACGAACTATCCAAACAGCTGCTAAAATAAATGCACCGAAAGAACAATGGAAAGCATTGAATGAAATCAATGCAGTGAGTATATAATTTATGTAAAAAATATCTGAACATCGAACGGCAGTTTTTCTTTTCTATAGTCTTCAATTTTCTCGATAACGATAACGAACTAATCTCTTGTCTCTACATCATGACGAAAGATCTAAACCTTGACTTTTATATGGGATAACGTGTACATTGAGGACTATTTAGCGAGCAACTGATGAGAGAAGGACATTTGTGTTTTATTTCGAAGGACGAAATTTATTCTTTGCACTTTTCTGAGACGAAAGTAAAAACCAACAACAGATCTTCAAGATAAACATTCGATAAGATTCAATTTCTCGAGAAGAAATTTTCATTTCTATTTCTTTTATTTAGGGTATTTGTGAAGGTTTAACATATTTAGAAATCGCTCAACGCTATCCAGAAGAGTTTGCTGCTCGTGATCAAACAAAATATCATTATCGTTACCCTGGTGGAGAGGTAACATTATAAGAAAAAAAACTTTTCACTACGAAATAAAATATTAGGAAAAAATATAGAAATGGTTAAATCGTTTTTTCTATTTTTTACTACTCTCAAATGTTTACACAGATATTTATGTCCGAATGTAATGCTTGTTTAACAGATATCCGAAAGATAAAGTTCTTGTTTGAAAATACAGAATCTCAACTGTTCCTGACATAACAGTACAGTATGCGTTCTTATTCCGCCAAGTTCACTTATAAATTAATATGAGTTAAGATCACACATGAAATTTTCTTCCTAGAAGCAACCATCGATTTTGTTTCTCAAGTTCTCTTCGATTTTTAAGTATTGACTTTTCTTTTTTAGTCACGAATTATGTTCATCCTACGTATACGTCTGTATCATGACTTGACATTGTCGAACTATGATTAAAGACATCTTTGAAGCGTTGTATAAATCTGAATTTGAGTTTTCAACTGTTTTCAATCTCGGAATTCTATCGAGATTAGCTGTCTAAGGGAAAAACACTTCGCACAACTTCACTTTAAAAAAGGGTTGATGAATGTACCACAGGACATAAATCGTTTGTCCCGTTTTTGAAATATCTGATAAACCCATTTTCCAAATCATTAACGGAAAAACTGTTTATTATCTTCGTCGTATATGAAAAAAAGGGTTTCTGTCCCGTTGCAAATGCATTAACCCTTGTTCTGTTTAATACTCGATCAAAAACGTTTTTTCGTTTATTGTCCTGGAAATTATTTTTTACACTGTTGACCCGATTCTTTCTACAACAGATTTCATTTACACCGATCAATCCTACTTTATGCTCTCTTAACTCTATATATATATAGCCATTGTGCAAAAAGATCGGTCGCTTCTGATTCTTTGACTTTCTTTTAGATATAAGCAAATGCTTTGTCTGAATCATATTTGACAGATTGTAGTAACCCTAGCTGTAGAACAAACAGGAAAGATGATAGATCTTTTTCATCGTGAATCATATTCTTAGTTGAACTTGAAGATTCTTACTACGAAACTCAACAGTCATTGAATACTGATCATATTTCTATGCATTCATTTTTCGAATTTAGTCCTACCAAGATCTTGTTGCACGTCTCGAACCAGTTATTATGGAACTGGAACGAGCTGAAAATGTTCTTGTTGTTTGTCATCAAGCAGTTGCACGTTGTATTCTTGCTTATTTTCTTGATAAGAATGCTGGTATGTTCTTTTTGTTTTTATAAAGATAACATTCATCCACTCGGCGATTGAAATTTTCTTAGAGGATCTTCCATATACTAAAGTACCATTGCATACTGTAATTAAACTAACACCGATGGCTTATGGTTGTTTAATGGAATGTATACCATTGGGTACGGATGCTGTAAATACACATCGTGAAAAGCCAAAGGTTAGAATAAATTGTAGAAAAAAATTGACAAATTCTAAGGAAAAATTGCGCGTTTATATTAGAATTGTCGTCCTGATCGAACAATATCGGAAGCATTGAATGCGTTTCTTGAAGAACCGATCGATACAAATAAAATTCGCACGAAAAGTGAAATTGTTTACAAAAGTGGTGGAACAAAAATTGAAACAGTCGATAGCGCTGGAAATCGACTTACGGACTATTTAGGTGCTATCAGCGATTCAAACTCAATCGATTCATAAATCTCTATTGACAAAATCACAACATCGACAGAAAAAACAATGATGTGTGATGATTTCCTTTTTCCTAATTTACAATATTAGTTATCATTGCGTTATTTTTTCTTATTAATCGTTTGTGTTCTTTTCCTTTTTTTGTGTTCGAATTAGTTTTTCACAAATGCTTTTGTGGTTTTCTTTTATTTTGTTTGGAACGAGGGAAAAACCGAAATTTAGCAACGTTGTGTATGATACATTTAGCTACTTTGTATTATAGTAAAATGAAATATAGTTTATTATTTGTCTTTGAAACTATGAACACAAATAATCCTTATTATTACTTTATTTGTAAGAATTATGACAAGAGATATGAACAAGTGCTGAAACGAAAACTATAATTGTCGATCTCAAAGATTCGTTTATGCACTACAAACATGTTTCGATTGGCTTCTTCTACACTAATGATGCTTATGAGAACGAAACTTAATCACATGGCGTTCATTTCCTAATTTACAAGTAATCATGAAAAGTCATAGTGAAACCATTACAAGAGTTATCAAACGAGAGAACACAATTATCTTGCCGATTCATCAACATCAATCGATGATAGAAATTCAGGAAACGATCGTCTCATCTTTTTACATTGTTTTTTAATAGAACTAGAAGAATTCGCACGAGAATACTAATGCGCTTGAAAGTAAATTTTTCGAGTGTGAAAGCTCTTTCGTCTACTACAAACCGGAACATACAAGCTTATCATAATTCTATTATTAAATAATATTGTCAACGATAATTTCCAACAATAAAACCTTGAAAACAGAAAAAAGCAAATATTTTTGTCACTAAAAACGTCTCTCTATTAGGATTGATCAGTTGTAATACTTAAACGAAATTGCTTCTATATGAATGGTTCGGAAATCGAGATGCGTAATAATTACATATATGCTATGGGTTGAAAACTTTTGATAAGAGATTTTACTTAATAAAGCAAATAATTGTTCATACGATGAGACGTCTCAATGACCACCCTTCATCGAACTAAATTCAACATAAAGAAAGGCCCAAGGAACATTTTCCTTTTCTTTTTGTTCACAAATTCAATGTTTTTGCCCCGTTCGATGCTTTCGGACATTTTGAAAATAGAATACAGTTCGATGAAAGAAGGTCAATGAGATTTTACGATTGTCCTTGCATTTCGCTGTAAAAAATGAAATGTCCTCATGGAAGCGCCATGCACGGTTGTCAAATATCGTTTTTTTAATGCAATCTTGGTCGTCTGAAGACCTTCGATGGCAAATTTTTATTGAAGTTTTCGAGGCTAGTCAATTCTGATACAGAATCCTTTCGACTGCGAGAATTTTTCTCTTTTGGATTCTTGCTAGTTATTAACATGACGAAGAAAACTTATGAATACAATAGCTCTAAATTGGATGTCAGCAAGTATGATCTGTTAATACTCAATGATAGTACATCATCAATATAGTATTACGTCAAAGAAAATAAGCCGATTTAAGACTCAACTCTAATACCTTCCATTAGACACCGAAATTCAATTAACGGTTTTGTTCGTCGTTTTAATATGAAATAAAAAGCAATCTTCCGAGAATATGAAAAAGTTTTAGATGCGAAAGTTCTATAATCTGTATCTTACAATTCTATAGCTGAACGGAACTTGCTGATCATTATCGATTTGGTTTCTGCAATCGAATGAATGAATATAATAACGCTGTGACTGTTGATGTTGTTTTTATTAATAAAAAAAAAGTTCTCCACGAGTTCAAATATTCGTTTTGGCATTCTTTTTTACATCAAATATTGCATGAAAGATTCGATTGAATACCAAAACCATGAGTGTTCCATATTTGCCTCTCCGGTCATGACGATTGAATACGGCTTCCTACGACTTATTCTCTCGTATGTATGTTTTACATGAATACTAAATATCAAGGTGATGAGCACATCTAATGAATAGTCTCGATAACCATCTGGTTTCGAGTCATTGAAATGCATGAAAACTCAGATGTAATGATTGGCAATGACGAAGAAAAAATCAATAATTTTATTGATGTTGATCATTTGATTACAATCGAATTTTCTTCGTATGAAATACTTCGATTTCATATTCATTCTTTACATTTCTTTCAGGTAGATATCAAATTTTTTTCAAGATAAACATACAGTATTAAGTTCAAGAACATTTATATAACTTGTTTGATCCTTTTTAATCATGTAATTTTTTTCCGAAGAGCTGAACACGAGAAATTGAATATATATATATATATATATATCAGGACGATCCGATATGCAAATTCATACATGTGCCATGTAAATACATGACTGGTTTCTTGTTGACACATGTCTACATATAGATTGACACGTAACCTACCTCTTGATCCAGTATACTATATACTTAAGTAAAGAAAAACAAGACATCTACACATTTAACCTACAACGAGTCAAATGCTTTTCTTTCCTGTAATAATAGTGTTCGCTTATTTTACTTTTTTTACTTCGACATGTCACACTTCTTTATTCATCTAATAGATCTGATGACCAGAAGGGGTGGAGACGAAAAATGTTCACGCTCGAATATCGAGTGGGAGAAACATCAAAGTGTGGCGCTACGTCTTTCGACAGCTGTTTGCACAAGCAATACTCGTTGAACAATCTTTCTCTTATTCTCCTCATTTCTTTTACGTCTATGCTCTCCTCCTTTTTGTCTGTCTTCCTCCCTTCTTCCCTTCTCTCTGCCTCTCTCTCTCTCTCTCTCTCGTTCTCTCTTTTGACTTACACATTTGATGAGCGAAAGCACGAATTTTGAATATTCGCCACTACGACGCGAACACTGTGTGAAAGAAGAAAGAAACGAACGAACAAACCAGTACATCGTTTTGTTTATACAGTAGCTATAGCAGGCGAACCATCACATATATTTTTCCTCTCTCTCTCTCTCCCGAAAAACGATCGAATGGTTCGTCGGTGAACGAACGACATTGTGTCTTTGTTCGTTTATTCGTCTAGTTCGTTTCCTGTCCATAAACAATCGCAGTTGCATACGAACGAATCCGGGAAAGGAACGGCATATGTATTTCTATTAGAGCACAAGACAAAGAAAACCGAATTAAAAATCAATATTCACAGCATGACAACAGCATATAAAGGTAATGAAAACAGTACGAAGACAAAATTTTTACAAAACATGAGAAACAGAATTCAAATTTTTCCAATCACTATTGGTCACGAATCAGAGCAAAATGACTGCAAAGCGTTTGAATTCTTTATACATGATTTCTAGCTGAACCTATGTAAAAAGCATGACTTTGATGTGATACTCTATGCCGCATGATTATCATTAATTAGGTGCCGTTTTATTTCACTGTCGCTAGTCATTTCTTTTATCAGTTTCTTGATAAAAAACACTGTTCGTTGATTCTGTATTTCTTAATTAGAAAAAACCTTTTATCATCACACTAAGAAAATTTTCCGTGGCGAGTTAAAATACAGCAAACACGAAAAACTGATGTACCCTTGATAGTCCATTTATTCTCGGACGCTTTTCATTTTCATTTTGTTTTCTATGTTTGTCTTATTCATCATGAATTTGTCAACTAATGAAAATACCTTAGAGATAGGTCATGTGCTCATCTTTCGTACGATTACATCATAACGTAAAACAAATCATAAGAGATGCATCAGAAGCAAAAAAGATGAAAGTTGTTTATTTATATCTCTCTTCAACAGTGCATCTCTAAGAAAACTAGTTGAAGAATTTTTTTTTCATCTAATTGCACCCAAGGTAGAACTTGTTGATTATCCAATTCTTCTGCTTTCCATCGTAGTTCCTAGACATCTGTTGTCATATTCTTTTTCTTATGTTTATGTTAAATACATAGAGAGTATGAATATTGAGTTGTTCTTGAAATTTGACGCTTATATATGAGAAAACGAATATATTCTCTTTGTCTATTGCTAATTTTAGACCAGCGCCTCTATTGCCTATGATAATTAATATTTTAGCATAGTTTTTTTCTTTTAAAAGCAAAGTTGGAGAAATAAAGTTCAATACGTTGTTATCTCAATGATTCGATTGTCTATACATAAACGTTTGTTTTGCTCTCATATCTTATGAAAGAGAGATGAGAAGAAGTAGCAGAGAGATAAATCTCTCGTTTTCTTTTCTTTTCTCTTTCTTTTTTTAATCGTATGAACGAGACATACATTCAGACATGATGAATTACATCGTAGTTATTCATGTATTGTTCTTTTCTAGACTTTGTACTGATTATTTAATTGATCTCGATAAATACTACAAAAATGCTTCAACAACATTCTCGTCTATCCAATAGTGATGATGATTCTGGTTGTGCTTTGGAAGAATATGCATGGTGTCCACCAGGTCTCAAAGCAGAACAAGTAAGTGAACACGTATCATTTACATATTCGAACGTATCTCAACTTTTTTAAGGTTCGACAATTTTTTAAATGTTTCCCTGAAGATAAAGTCCCATTTCTTAATTCCATCGGTGAAAAATATCGAACGGTAATTCGTTTTAGTGATTTCAATTTGTCTTCCAGGTTAACAATATCTATTCTGTATTATAGAAAATGCTTGAAGAACAATTACCTCCACATGATTCTGATCCAAAATATTGTCGTTCATTAAATGAAGATGAAAAAAATGAATTAAGAATATTCAACGAACAACAACGACATAATGCACTTGGTCGGGGTTCTGCTAGACAATTACCATTGACACAATCACCTATACCATGTCGTGGAGTAAGTTCAAGAATACATATACCATTCTTTTCATTTTATTCTATGACGGCGAAAGATTAATATATGTGTGTACAAGTTACGAAACAAGAACAAATTCACAACACTTTACTGAATATATATTATATTTCAAAACTTGACATTTAACACTGACAGATTCGAAGGAGAAATGTTTAATTTATGCATTGAAGATGATTTCAATATCCGAAGGGTGCAACTATTGAATCCTCGGTGTTTAGACAGTATTAGTACTGGTCAGATTCGTAGGAATCAAAGTGGTGATATGATCAAGTCTTATGTGTAGAACCGAAGAGAATCGACAGGGACTAATTCTCACGGAAGAATTCTCTTTAAATCAATGGTTTATACAATCATCACTGAGAATTTTGTAGACGAAGTTCGTTGTTGAGATTAAACCAGTCGATAGGGATTTCTTCTTAACTAGCTGATCGTCACAGTACAGGTTGATTATGAATTCCATTAATGTATTTTTGATTTTTATCGATTGAAATATTAGTTCGTTTGCATACTGTTCGTCCTTCGACTCTGTTCAATTGAACATAGTGGCGGCATGTTAAAAAAATTAATATTTCTAATAGATATGCATCAAAGAAGAAGAATATTTATGATCAAGTTAATTGTGTTGAACGTATAGACGATGTAAAGTTCATCGATTGCAGGGAATAGCAAGTGTATATGATATTGACTCTGGTGCTGAGCGTGAAATCGAAGATCGATATCTGAACATTTATAATAATAGACACTTGTTGAACATACCTGCATTGAAATAAATAATTTCTTCCATTTGCTTTTCTAGTGTCAAAATCTAATTGACTCAGGTTCGATATGTGTATTTGCCGAGCGAGCCGGTCGTACTGGTCTTTGGCATCCACAATGTTTTACTTGTAAACAATGCAAAGAATTTCTTGTTAATTTAATATATTTTTTCAAAGACGGTCAACTTTACTGTGGACGGCATCATGCTGAATTATTTAAACCAAGATGTACAGCATGTGATGAAGTATGTATATGATTATTGTAGATGAAATAGAAATACAAAGAGAAAAAGCTATGAAGATGATGTTTAATCATCAAGAAACAGACACGAACAGTTGTCGTTCAAAAGAAATTACAAATTGATTCGATAATCATTAAAGATAATAACACAGTCACAACAACAATGGACCTAAACATAATAGCATATAAATACATGTATATAGATATTCTCTCGAAGGCAATGTTAAATTATTAATTCATTCACTTTGACTATACATCCATTTGTGTACACATATATATGGAAAGACGACAATTACCACTTCGGCGTAAGGTACTGAGTGACGACCACTTTATAGTATCTTTTTTCATTGTGCTGATACAGTATACCCATAATTATTCACAGTACAAATTCATGCTTGTCAAAATTGACATGGTGTTTATCATATGTTATTGAATCAATGTATAATTGAGCATCTGTCAACGTTTTTTTTGTGATGATATCGCCATATTTTGATTGACTAGGAGACTAAATGAATTCTTTTTTTTATTCTTCTTTCATGTATTTAGATCATCTTCAGTGATGAATGTACCGAAGCCGAAGGCTATAGTTGGCATATGGATCATTTTTGTTGTTCAAACTGTCAGAAACGTTTAGGCGGTGAACGTTATGTCATGCGTCAAAGTCAACCATTTTGTTTAAATTGTTTTGAAACCATGTATGCTGAATATTGTGATACTTGTGGTGAACGTATCGAAACTGATCAACCACAAATGGCACATGAATCTCAACATTGGCATGCAACGGATGCTTGTTTTTATTGCTATACATGTCGTATACCACTGCATAATCGTGGTTTCTTTCCACGTTACGGTGCATTATTCTGTTCAAATGAATGCGCTTCGCAAAGAAATAATCGTCTCATAAATACAAAATTAATTCAACAAAATAAATTTCATCAAAGTCCAGATATTATACCGACATCCTATACCCAAACAAATCAACATGTTAGAATTCTTCCAGCACGTCCTAAAACTACAAATCATTCACAACAACAACAACAACAACACATTATATCAACTCGACGAACAAAAGAACAAACAGGTTATGTATCAGACGGTGCTGGTGTACAAAAATACAGACGTGATTATCAAAACGGTTATCTATCCGATGGTACTGGTAGTCGCCGTTATAATCGTCATCGTCAACCACAAGTATTTCTTCAATATCAATCGTCGCCTAACTCCATTGCACCCAATGAACTTCATGAAAAACAAAAGTTAAATATCACAAGAAGTCGTTCACGTGAGCCGATCCAATTTTATAATGATCTAAATCTTGAACAACTCGATCGTCATGGTGCCACACTTGAAATTGCACGTTGTTCAACATCAAAATCATCACGTGCATCATTACCCGATTTAAGTAATAAATCAATATCAAAGCCTAAAATAAAAACTTATCCGACCGTATCGCAAGAAACATTAGTGGAACAACCAACACGCCTGAAAAACTTCGATTCAAATGAAATTATGTATCCAATATCACGACCAAAATCAACGGCTTATTCAACAATATCATCACAGTTCCCACGTTCACGTTCATTAAATGGTTCATCACGTTTTACAAAACAACATCATGTTCGTTTCGTTGATGATGACAATGAGAAAATTTATAAGAAATCTCCAGCTACGAGTTGTAGATCGAAAAAAAGTATTTCAACAATACGACGATCACCTTCATCATCATCGTCCGATGATGATGATGATGGACAAGATGATTTCAATTCAATTTATCAACAATTCGATATACATGGAAATCGTATACGGAAACCAGTTAATTATGGGACGAAAATAAGTTATGTCGACGAATGTGGTAGTCTTGGAAGAAATACAGTTAATCCTGCATTGATGAAAAAATCTACGACATCAACTAAGAAAGATAAGAAACCTGATGGCGGTCGAAGGAAAAAAGATTGTATTATTAGTTAAGTTTTTTTTTCTGTATAGTTTTCAATATTGATCGAGATAAATTAAATAATACGTGTTCTTTATTTAAATATAATTCTACATGTGTATGAAATTTTTTTCCTCTTTGTTTTTCTCGTTGCGTTTCTTTTTTTCTGCGGAAGTTCTTATTTTTGATTTGTGTGTGCATTCGGACACGACAAGTTATTAAAAGATACATGTTGAAAAGTTATTCAGAAAGAATTGCTGCTTTTGTTTTCTTTAATTGATAAGTAAAAGAAAAAATTTCGATGAATAAAATTTTCATCTTGCTTTCGTTTCTATAATAACGGTTATACATTATCGAATCATATTCCATGTCTTGTTTATAACTCTTGTCTCGTTGTTTCGAATACTTGCACAGAGAGTGTTAGAATTGAAAAAGCACATTAGAATCATAACTAATAGATGGAACAAGCTGCAATTCGTCTACAATCTTTGATTATGTTTTGTTTATTGACATTAAAGATACTGAGTTTGACTACCGTTTTCTCAATGAATCGTGTGGCCATACGAGATCTGCTTGTCAAATATTTGATCAAAAGTTAAAAAAGCTACACGTATTTTAACTCGAATAGTCCACATGAAGGAAAGTTATAAACCTTTTTATTTGCTGCAACATTCAAATGCGAGTTTACGATCTCTGGTGATTTCAGCGAATAGTTTGACATATATGTTTATGTGTGCATGAAAACGGTGTCTACAATCGGATAGATTCAGAAAACATCATCGTTGTTATAGAACGTGCCTGTGTGGAAACGGAAGAAGCAAAAGGTCAATGTCTTCTTTATATCAGTATTGATTTTACTCCAGGTATAGAATTTATATATTGCATGTAATCTCGAATAATACTTATTTTGTCGATCGAGACACTTGAACTATTGATAGGTTTTCGTGGAAAATTCGTTATTCGCTGAATAGACATTTACTTGAAACGAAAACATGTGAGACAAATAATCTCCGCAGACAATGTTAACTTTCGAAAATGAGTAAAAATGTTGATCCTTCTTTGCAAACATACGTGATCCAAAGTCATCTATGCAACCAAGGTTGTTACGTTATGCTAATTTACCCTAGTCAAATTCATAAGTAGTGCAAAGACGAATCACGATTACCAATCATAGTCAATGCAGAGAGCTTGTACAAAGTATAGAGATACTATCAAAGACAGGAGAAAAAATTGAGCTCGACATGATTACAATTTAACCACACAAATGGATTTGCATTCTTTATCTTATAGTAACGAGTTTATTTGTTTTTTTCGAAAAGATTCACTCAGGATTGACTAGATTTTCAATTATACAAGATATTTTGCATTTCAATATCGATCTAAATATTTTCGTATATGACCAACGAAATCAAGTCAACCCTCGTCGGTATGTTTATAGTCTGAAGATTTTCAACGTTCTCCTCAATAAACTTGTTGGTTTAGAAAAGCAAACAAAAAATTGACACATCATAGTCTGAAGGAGATCTTTAGAATTTACTGGATTTTTAAAGACGATTAAAATGAAAAGAAATATTGGTGTTTGAAAGGAGTAAAATGCACTCGAATGCAGTATTTCTCTAATTTAAGGGAAACGAGATTTTCATCAACTTTGGTTGTTCTCATTATTGTTGCACTTTTACTCGGTCTAGTGTTGACATAAATAGGCCTGTGAGATTTTCTTTCTTTCGATTTACCAAACTGGATGTTCATCACTTGCCAAGTTTTAAGTTTGTCCTCCACTTCGGTTTCCATCAAGGTGTTGCGAACAGTTTCGATTTCATTTGTATTTTTCATAGGTGAAATATTTTAGTTGTTTGCTTTAATTTTCTTTTGTGCCTCAAAAATTCCTTCAACACAGAACGAACCGAGAAAACGAGATGCTCAAAACTTGATAATTCTAAAAAGAACAAAAAAAAAAACCTTAGAATTGTATATCATTCTACATTTGACCTTTTTTCGTCAACATCATTCAATCAATAAATATTCGAATTGTTTAGTATGACTATAGGTGTAAGCCGAAGGTTAGAATGGTGGCGGCTTATATACAGTTTCAATTTTTTAAGGTTCTCAGTGGTCGACAATTTAAATTAGTAAGCCATTCCTCAGCGGCGGCTATATAACTTGAAATTTAATTTTCATGGCGGCAGCGCAAACTAATATTTATAAGTCTTTGCACGGCGGCGGCGGCTGAGTTTCATATTGATGATTTTTTTTGTTAAGCTGTTTCTATTTATTTCAATTCTTGTTTACTGCCATTTTAAAATAGGATGTATGAAAAAAGTATATTTTTTGTTATCATACAAAAAAGAAATGCATAAAGAATATCAAGACAAATCGAGTATCACAAACTATGCACATATCAAAACATAAGAGTAGAATAAAGTACAAAAAGAAAAAAATATAATAATATAGTCTGAAAATAATATGAATATTAATAATACACAAATGCTAGGCTATGTAATTAAATGTATAAGTAAACAAGCGATAGTATAGACCAAAATTATATGAACATCGATGACCAAAACAGCTTTAGGTTCTTGTAAAGATGTTTGTTTTTTTTTCTACTGGAAACACAATATCTTCTGCTTTTCTTCTCTCTTGTGAAAACAGTGTATGATTGGTTCAAAATTTGAGATTAGAGAAAAAGAAAAATTTACAATCACATTAGTAAAAATATCAGCGGCGGCGATTTCTAATGTCAAAAATTTTTCTTGTGGCGGCGTTAGCGGCTGGACTTGGTTTTTTAATACAGCGGCTGCTAGACAGTACTTGAAATTATCTGGAATTTCATGGCGGCGGCGGCGGCCGCGGCTCAGCCGTACGGCTTACATCTCTAAGTATGACGCTATGAGCTGCATTGTTTGTTTATTTTTAAGAAATGAAACTTAAAATTGCTTAAAAGATGTTTTCAAAGGTTTATGAAATGGTGAAATATTCGAAGATACTTCATGTGAACAGCTTTATTCATTGAGTTTGCAAGTCTCTCTAACTCAGTATGGTTTATAAAAATATTTCTAACTGTAAGATTGAACTGGCAATAATGGTAAACGTTCCGTTTGATTTCAATCGACTCGTTTTCTTGTTCAACCAGATAAAACCATAGATGAAAACAATATATTAACAATATTTTTCCTACCAACAATAAACTCTGTTCAGTAGTCGATTCGATTTACATATTGGAGCAGGTGATTCACTAAATATTTGGACCCTTTTTCTTTGATAGAATTCAATAATGTCTCCCTGCGAATATCATGAGCTATCATAAGCAACAAGGATCATACAGTATATTTAATAATTAATAATTTTCACTTATTAATTAATAAAAAATAGATTAGTTGCCGATTGTGTATATTTATTGTCAGACACAGTATCTTGTCGCTTGCCATTCGATGAATTCATAAATGCATGCACGGATGTTATTTCTCGTTTTTCACGTTGATATACAGGCATTATTCTCGGATTTGCAGGCGAATGAATAGGAATTTGCTTATTCGATGGCTTCTCTTGTCTATGTTTTTCATGTACTGATGAGCGTAGAAAAACTTCCGGATGAAATCGATGAACTACAGGAGAACGTTCACTGAAATTCATATGTCTGGCAAAATCTGTAATTCGACCTCTATAAAAATACATTGTTACTGATCTGTAAAGCAGCGAATTTTCTTTTTCTTTACGTTTTTGTGACCTGAAATTACAAAAGCAACTTACGCTACTATTATCACTATAGTGAGGCATGCAATAAGAATAGCGAGCATTTTATTCGATATCATAGGTTGAATGTGTTGTCTTCCTGAGACATTCTTGTATTCATGTAAATGATCTTGATCTATATTTGTTTGATTTTCTATCCATCGATCAGAAACATGTTGTTGAGCTCGTGTTATAAGAAATATAAAGAGCAAATCTATCATATTCATATCTATATAATTTAATAGGTAAACTGAACTTATGTAGATATTTACTTGAATAAGTATATGTATTTTTGTAACCGCGCCTACTATGCTTTTATACTTTTATTTTCGTTTAGTTTTTAAAATTAAGACAAAAAAAATGAAACAAATTTTATTTATTCAATGAATGGATTTAGTATGTCGTCGACAAAAGTCAAGTATTCTTTGACATGCTTCCTCAGTTTTTTCCATTGGTGTTGTCAGTACAATACGAAAGAAATTATCAATACCAAATACCTAAACAATGAAATTTTAGCTTTGCCATAGGTAAAAAGAAAGCATGATTTACAGATGCAGGAAGACACGATATTGATTCTTCACAAATTAGTTTAGTAAAAAACTCTTTATCATTTTCAATATCCTGAAAAGTCGAACTATTTATACGAATAAGCATATACATAGCTCCTGAAATAGAAATTGAGAAAAAACAACCTTATGAATCAAATTTAATTTACCTTGTGGCATTATGGGTTCAAGACCAGGTGCTTGTAAAAACGATTGATAAAAATATTCTGCATTATTCTAAATAAATTCTATGAAATCAGTTTAAGCAATGTCACAAAGTTCTTTACTTGAAGTTGACTTAGAATATCGTCGTAGAAGGAATCCGGTGTTTCAAAAAGTATATGGGGTAGAGCGGCTTGCGTAACTGAATTCGGACCAAGAATACGGCTAGTTAAATCCATGAGACCAGGTTGAATTGTATCTAGATCAACTGACTTATTTAAATAGATTATTTTCATTGTACTGTTTCACCTTTAAAAAGATTATGCCGGTCATGAATAACAATCCAGCCAACGCGCCATCCGGGGCATATAAATCGTTTAGCAAGACCACCACAAGAAAGTATCGGTACATTTTCGGAAAGCATACCAAGAAAATGAAATTTATTATTTGAGAAAACCTTGAAGAAAAATAAAGCGAATAATAAATTCACACTTGATTATTTTCTTCTTACCATATCTGCATAAATTTCATCAGCAATAATAGGTAAATGATGTCGTTCACATAAATGTATAATATTTCGTAGATGCTCTTCGGAGTACACTGCTCCGCATGGATTACTTGGATTATTCACTAAAACAGCTCGTGTTCGTTCGTCAATTAATGATTCAAGATGGCATAGATCAACTTGCCAATTTTTATCTGGCTAGATTAACAAAAAGGCAAAGATGAATAAAAGAAAAACTTCAAGAGTCTCGTGTGTGGAACTTCAATTTACAATTAAATTGTAAAATCGAGTTTCAATACCAAGTGACTGACATAAGGTAACATAGAGTGAAAAACCAGGCCGAGGTAGAAGAATATTATCTCCTGAATTTGCGATACAATCAATACACATTTCTAATGCATGAGAACAACCGCTGGTTATTAGAACATTCTAGATAGATAAAAAGACAAACCAACGAAGAGTGACGGCTAAGTTCTTTGTTCTCTTCATATTTACGTCTGGTTTTACTGTGTAATCAGATCGAGACCAAAATTGAGCCACTGCTTTTCGTGCATCTAATGTGCCTAGGTAATATCAGAGAAAAATAATATAGTGAATAAGAATCTCGACGAAATTAATTCACCGAAGGATGGGACATAACCATGTGAAGTAGGCAATTGTACATAATGAATAATAGCTTCTAGAGCCTCAATTGGTGGAAGCATATTTCCATAATGTGTCGGGTCTCCTATGGATAGGGATATCATTTCTTTTTCTGGATTTGGAGCTATTTTCATTCGATCGACGATACGTCGGATAGGATTTATTGTATTTCTAGCACTTCTCGATGCTTGAATCGGCGGCCAAACATCTTCGATTCCATTAGTCATAGGATTTTTAATGCTTTCCATATCGTTCTGTATTATCTATGAAGTATAGAGTATCTCAAATTATCTACGTACTTCGAACGTAAAATTAACTGGTCAAATACTGGTACGTGAATTAAAATGGCTGCCATTGTTTCTATGGGCAGTGTATAAATAAAGCGTATTATATTCTTAACTGTTCTTATCTACCTTTACATTTGCTTTTTGCATATACATACTCCGCAGCTTCTTTCTTTTTTATTCGTATTTCTGCAAATTTCTTTTCATTCAAGTCTGAGAATAAAATATTTTATAAAGCTGAAGATAATAGGTGACAAGGCCGACTTAAAAACACAAAAGGAGGTGTGGTTCACAGAAGTGAATGTGTCCACAGTGCAAAAGAAGAATCGTACGTATGATTCATCTTTGATAGATAAGTTAGTTATTTTGATAATAAATCAGAATCTTGTCAAGAATAATCCGAAAACGCATATGATTTTCTCAATAATCATCTTCGCGGAACCTGCAACAGTTGAAAGAATACATGTTGGGATTCGAAACAATCAATGAATATCAGTATTTCAATGTTGATGTCAATCTAGAACATGTCGATGTAGTTTCATACTACTTAAATCATGAATTTATCTTTGACTTGATGTATTAAATGACATTTCGCATTGTTCCACAAACAATTTTTCAAACAAGAACAGAACTATTTTTGACATTCTTTATGAATCTCAAAATTATTTCAGATTTTCATTGCACGATCGACTACAATCTTCTAAAAGTACTTGAGTATGCATCCGAAGAATAATTATCACTGTTCAAGATAGTTCTCAAATGAATTTTTTCATTTCTAAATTTTCCTAACATGCGTCGAATCGCAATCGGTTCGAAAAACTTTATAGTATCACAGTTCGAAAATGATAGAACAATGTGCTGATTGTGTCGTTCGCTTTTTCTTTTATCTATAATATTGACATGAAAATTGATTTTCTCATGTAATTGGGGCATAGTCTAAAAACAACGTAATACATAGGTGACAAAATCACCTGGCTATTGATCGATTTTCTCTCAGAGACCTGATAACGAACATCATTCTAAATAACTAGCAAATCAAATCTTTTTGACAACGAATTTTTCAAGGATTATTGGATTATTATGTCAATCTTAGTCGAGGATTATCATATAGTTGAACTTGATAAAATAAATCTTATCCTGTATTGTGCAAAACAAAGGCATAACCCATATAGAATATTAGTATTAGAGATGCACTTTCAAGCATATCGTTGAGACCGGTGAAAGCCGGTAAGTGGATGAAGAACCTACGGTGAAGACCGGTTTCTTATACTATTAAAACGACTCTCTGTTAACATAATCCAGCCATGCTAATGCATCGTCCTTCATCGTAGGTTTTTCGTATTCTTACTGGCTTCACCGTTTACTCACCGGTGCATCCGCAATTTATTATTCGCCAGGAGAAATGCTTTGATATGAGCAGCTATCAATGTTAGTAATTAACCGTTGAATTCTGCAACACGACGAAAATACGTACCCGCATACATGTAAATTCTCATAAATCATTTAACAGTGGAAAATAGCTTTAATTGAAATATGTTCGTTTTTTACAGATCAATTTGATCAACATGTTAGGTAAAACGTCTGTAATGTGACTGCTACCAGTAACAGGCAACAATATCCAATTTATGAGTATTAGCATTACGAGAGATGATCATGAATAGTGTTGTTACAGTATTCACGATTTGCTTTATAGAGGCTGTGCCAATGAAAATCGTGATCGTAATCGTTTTTGTTTCGGAAAGGTGTTTATTTTTTCAAATTTTTTCCTTTGTAGAAGAAAATTAGTAACGAGTGATAAAATTGCATAGGTGTATAAGATAGTTTTCATTGATTACAGCAATGTTAACACACCCTGCAGAGGCAGATATTAGAGATAGATAATAACAAATTCTATTGATTCGACACAAACGAATTGCGTCGCATTCGCTCACAAGTTGACGATTGATCATTAAAATTGATGGGTTCTTTCCTTTGATATTCAGAAAACATGTCTTGTACTCAAATTGCCCTTGAGATGATGGAAGTGATGCAAAGTAATCATACCTGAAGCCATGTCTTGGTCTCAACACATCTAATACCGTCATTTACAGATGTATTCGCATTTGTCTGTCATCAATGAAAAGAAAAATGATTTACTTCTCAGTATTTTCAATAAATAATAAAAAACAAGCTTTTCGATGAAAAAATGCTATTTACCGGACATCTTTACAATCAAACGATCCACATAAAGCGATAAAGATTACTTTTATGACAAAATAGACGATGATCGAGTTATTCATCACATGATTCGCATGAAAATACAAACGACCATGATAAAGACGTGATGTCTATACTGATGATTGCATGATCTAAGGAGAAGATCGAAAAGCTTAATTTAATAAAGCAATATTTCTTCTAAGATAAGATTATCAGTTATTACAAGTAGAACAAAGAAATATACCTATATTTCAGGATAATTTTCGAGTTCGTTTGCAACTTGCAAATTTATCGAGATTTTGTGTCAAGTTCAAAAACTTACTGATTAAAGTTGTGATCGTTAACTGATTTTGTCTTATGCTAAGTCCTATTGATGCCCAAATAATATGATTATGATGTCATCGGAATATTTTCGTCAGCGAAGATGATAATATCTATCCGTTCTAAATTCAGGATACAATTTTTGCTATGATAGTCAACTTAACGGATACTTTCATCGCTCACTTTTTTTCTCAATCTCAATAGTCATTGGAAGAGACGCTTTCTTGACTTAATATCCCCACATAGAAACCTTAGATACAATGTTAAAAATAGCCGTTGATTACAAGAAACAAGTATCGATGCTCAAGGTAGCCTTGGAACCGGTTAAGTTGATCATCGTTCTTACTGCTATACCTACTATTGTCTAACGAACGAGAGTTTTGTCGTACTGTCTCTAAAGAAAACGTTTCACCCGTATTCTAGTAAGGTTTCACACCTTCTATCTATGGCTCCCATCTTCGAAGTCAAGAACATCCAAAAGGAAACTCTCCCAAGTCTGAATAGAAAGAGCGAGAGAAAGACAGGCTTTGCTGGAAGCTTTTTGCATAGATTCATTCGATTTCTTCGCATGTTTTGGCATTTACAAATCTATGCTGTTAAGAGTCAATAGCCATAATGTCGGCGTTTCAACTATTTCCTTCTTTGTTGAAAAACTGATATCATTTGACTTTTAAACATCTCTCTTTGAATGTTTGAAATACCTCTTGTTATCCAGGTTGATGCCAGGAAATGAATAACTCATCATCTCTTTATTTGTAGTATATATCTTACTATTGCAAGATTAAAAGAGAACACAACGAAATAGACTACCAGGCTCATCCTATCTTTAGTCATTAGTAGGCAATTTGAAAGATAACGCATCCTACGCTACTATTGCAATACATTGCATAAGGCATTCAAAATTTTAATGATCTTAAAAGAAACAATTCAGAGGTGATTGTTCATTTTATCCATTTCCATCACTTCTGAAAAAAATCGAATTTTCCAATGCTGATATCTGACTTTTATTCTTCACAATGCTTCATTATCGAGAACGGTTCTTTTCTCAATTCAAGATGAGAGTCAGGGTAAAGAACAAGCATAACATATGCTCTCGGAAAAGATATATCAAAGTAAAAGAACAAGTTTGCTTACTGTACCTTATCGAGTTGACCTCGTTGTAGTCAACTGGAAAAAAAGTGGATAGTACGAAATAAGACGAAGATTTGAAGTCAAATAGCATTAGAGTTTATTTGATATGATTTCATGTCAAAAAAACGTTGCTATTTTGAGCAATGACATTATCGTATCATCTATGATAAGCGATTGTGCTGAACAAAATAACTGATGCATTCCACTTGTTACTTGAGTGCACAGGTAATTTCAAGCTTGCTTGCATGAGCAATCAACTTCACCATTTTCGTTCATATCTAAATCGAATGAATTATTAGTTTTTATGGTATTTGTACGAGGGCGCAAAATTGGATCTACATATTTCGTTCATATTTTAATTGTCATTTATTAATATATAGATGATATACAAGTTTCCATTCATTTAGTTGGCAAAAATTAAACAACTTGCATGACACACCTCTATTTAAAGATTATTTGCTGAGAAAATCCGTGAGTGTTCTCATTGTTCAAGGTGAATAGTTTTTCAATTCTACATTTACAATCTTGCATGATAATGTGCATCGATGAAATCTACAGATCAACTCGTCTGCTTTCTTTCTCTGGCCAGTAAAGAAAAGATGCACAAATAATAATTGAACTAGTTGATCAATTGTAAAATATTACTGTAATTTAATATGAAGAATTTTCATAAGTTCGTACAGACTTAGAATATTCATAGATCTGTCAATTTAGTTAAAACAGTAACAACTATACAAAACAAGATTGAATTCAATAAGTCGAATGACAAATACATATTAAAGTAGTAAGTTGCAGTTGAAATGGTAATCACAAAAGAAGGATAATCAAAATAGTTAAGCTGTTAAAATATCGATGGTGATGACCAAACAATGTCAAATTTGAGTGATACGTTGACGTTTCTTGTTTTTAATAATTAGTCATAGCGAAGAAGACTTTTGCATGAGTTTAGAAAATAGTGATATACCGAAACCCTCACCCAGTCTCAGAGTCAATACTAATTAATTGAAGATGAAGCCTTCACAATGATCTTTCGAGTACTTATGCATGTACTTGTATCTACTGGATACTACACGATCGGATACAAGTATTTATTACTAACAGAGGCAGAAAGATAATTTTCGCTTTAAAACATTTGTAATTCGTCCATCTTGTTCTTCAACGAATATGATAGTTGTTTCTAATAAATCAATACAAGAAATTAATGTCTCGCCTCTCATTATTCGTTTAACTGAAAGAGCATCTGTTGCTATTGTTAACGAGAACAAAATTGACTACTCGCTATTCAATCTGAAACGTTAATTACACGGAGAAATTCGACTCTGCTCGTATCTCTTTCTCATCGAATGAATCATATTATTTATTAAAACCTATTTAATTTTTTGGTTCAAGAATAAATTTTCTGCTTCAAAGTCATAAAGTAAAATGAAAAGCAAATAACAACCAATTAGTTATCAATGTAGATGCCTTAGAATTTGAAATGTTGAATGATGAACATCATCATTAAATGAAATCCACGTTCACTAATAGTATGTTCTACTCCATCTTCTACAATAATTTGCATATTGTCTTTGATTCCATTCCTTTTCAACAATTCAAAACCCTTTTCAGCATCATTCCAACTGATTCGATCATCATCTTTGCCGTGTAATACTAGAATGGGTACTTTTTTTGCGTATTCACTTAACAAGGCCGGAATCTTATCTTCTAATACTAATTGACCACTGCAACAAATAACACCGCCTAATTGTTGTTTCGCATAGGTTAAACCAGTTAATAATGATAAACAACCTCCTTGACTAAAAATAAATAACCGAAATGTTTATTTTGCAAAACAATTAGGTACAATCAGTAAATACCTAAATCCACCTATGATTATATGTGATGCATCTTCAACAAGTTTGAGTTCTTCATCAATTAATGCTTTTACTGCTTCGAGTACTTGTAGACCTTCGTCTACAGATTTTGCATCTCGTTCATACCAACAACGTGCATGATAACGGCGACCGTCAATGTTTACCCACCGTTTCGGTGCATTTGGTAATACAATCCTTGTATTAGGTGGTTGTATTTGAGTAAATAAATCTTTATAACCATCTGAACTGTCGCCGAAACCATGAAACCAAATGATCGAATGACGATGTGTCCCGTTCGCTTGAATAATATGAGGAGTGTCCATGAATTTTTCGATCGAAGAAGATCCAGCCATAGATTTTTTAATTGATCGAGAAACTAGGATAGACTATGTATTAAGTATAGGTAAGTGTAATGTTAATATTTATCGGTGCACGTTTTTTTCTCTTCTCTTTTGTATATACGAACACAACAGAAAAAGCGAGATTACCATCAATCAACGAACCTTGTCGTTTTCAGTGTCACTAGTAGTTAATAGTATTCGTTCTTACTAGAAGCAAATCATTTTACTCACAATAAAAATGCACGCACTCTAAAAGGAAATATAATGTTGCTACATATGGTATCATCACACTAATTAGTACTTGGATCTTTTAGCTGTCACTAGAAGACAATCATTCATAAAAGAGAAAGACTTTAAACGAATATTGATTACTTTACAGTATATTGGCTTTTACATTTACCATCATCGCATAAATTATTCAAACAAGTCCGTTTTTAGGTACAGTGACAAGAATTGATGAATCTTCCTAAACTTTTCTGAGCAGAAATACTGCTTCAAAAAGCAATCAAGCATATTATTCGGAAATCCTCATTCGAAATTAAATTACATCTATGATTTTTCTATTGATTCCATAAAAGATACGTGCCGAGAGATGCTTCAGCAACAGCTGCCTCTGTGTGACTTTTTGTCTCCCGAAAGTTCCATTTGGAAATGCCGGAATGGAAAATATCGAAAAAACTCACCGAATCACTCTAACTATGGATGTAGATGTGATTGTGTTTTGATGCCGGTCTGTACTAGTCCTCTGATTACCAACAACTCATAGTTACCGACAGTTAAATTCGAAAATGTCCCTCAGTGCGTGCCTGTGCATCTTCATCTACACGTACACACTCAAACAAAAATTAATAACAGACCATACGGGATACTACTGGTAAACCGAAGAGATCTATTGATTTTATCGGGACCCGTCGATATTGCCCTTTCGAATTTTTCCGTCAATGCACTTCCTACAGGTGATTTTTGTGTTCTTTATTATTCCTGGTAATATGCCTCTCTTCCGTAGCATCTATGCTTCATACAAAAGTTGCAAGTGTGGATTATTAAGCAGGAATCATTGCAAAAGGTCAACTTGATTTTACCAACACCGGTAAAAAAGACGTACATCCACAGATGCGTGTTTAACTTTCTATCACATCATTACAGCGTTTGATGAAATTGAATTGCGGCAAACGTGAGCAAGGAAGAAAGAAAACAATAAGCATTCGTGAGAGATTGAGGGATACGAGAGGGATCGAGTCGTAGTTCGTGCCTCCCATTCTTTATCCTACTTCCTAGTTTAAATACTATGAAATTTAGAGTATTTTCTAACAAAATTTCCTTCCCCTCACTGCACTTCGTTGATTATTACAATCGTCGAACTCGATCGACTCAAAACTCGTCGATTCAGATTGAACAGACTTCAAGCCGCTACTTCTAATGGTAATCGATAACTCTGATCTCTGCATAGTAGTGCTTTATTTTTTTTATTCTAATATTCTTTGCGAAGGAGAATATTTTCAATGTAATCCTTAATTGGTAGATGTTCTAATAACCGATACAAAAAAGTTTTATTGGAGAAAAGGATATTGTCGATTCCTAGTCTGTCTTAATAGAAAAAAAAGATAATCAATACTAGTGAACTCCTCCGAGTATCTTATGATGGCATGATCAGAGAAGATTTGTTGCTTTCTCGCCGGCAGACGTGTTTTCAAGTTTTGCTTTGATTGAAATTATCTTCGGTTTTGTAAAAACCGAAAAAGAAAGAATAAATTGATCGATTGAAAAACCATCGATCGAAATATTTAGAATAAATTTTGATAGACAAACGAAAAATTTTAATGCATTTAAAAGTATATCGTTAATTCAACTTAGCTTTGGAATTAGAATGATTCTGTTAAAATAGTCATTAGATTTGAATTTTTATTTATTCAGCGTTAAACTGCATAATCCTTCTCATAGAGAAGAAAATCCAAAGTTGGAAGAATGAAGATCGTTGTGTGAGAAGAATTTCGATGCTTTCATTTTGATGGCATCGTTCGAAGTTGAAGCTTACAAACGTAATTGTTATCATAAAAAAGTGATTGATTCGCTTTTGTGTTTTGAATCAACAAAGAATAATGTCACATAGAATAGAAGAGATTAAAATCGTGTTATTAACATGTCATCGTCGAATGCATTTCCATCAATATCCTTGGGTACTAATATTGTAAATAATGATGGATCACTCAGAACATAAGTACTAAATGTATCCCAACTAATCTTTGAATTTTGACTATTGAAATTCGCACGTGATAGTATTTTTTCAAGCTTTTGTGATAGTCCAATTTTAGCTCTAGGAATATTCAATAGGTCAAACATATTCTGTAAAATATTTTCAATTTGTTGTGGCGTTAAGTATTTCTGTTTATCTTGATCATATAAACGAAAGATTAATCGAAATTTATCTTCGATTGAACCTTGATTGATTATGATGTTGAAAAGAAAAAATTCTTCGAAATTCAATTGTTTATTTTTATCTAAATCCAATATTTGAAATAATTGTTTAAGCATGGATTTTGCAAGAGGATTCTTATTCCCATTCTGATTATTAACTTGATTTATATAACTAATAAATTCTTTGTAAGAGAGAAAACCACGTGGATAACAGTGATTAAAACGATCGTACCATTCTTCAATATCGTGTGTTGGTAAGTGAGACTGGTCAGCTAAGTTATTTATTTGAGTGGGCGTTAATGCTGGTGGTAGACGAGAACGAAATAGATTTTTCATCTACAATGACACATAAGATTTTTTGTTGCGATCAGTCGAAAAACAAGTCATTGCTTCGTTTTAGAACCGCGGTTTATATTTTCCGATGATTGCCTTTCGTTAAATATTGACAACTATCGACTTTTTTCATAGAGATAGATCCACAAATAAAATAAAAACAACAGAAAAAAACCTTTATATCATGAATGTATTACACAACGTTTCATCGTAAATGTAATATAATGCTAAATCTTTTTAAAAAAATTACCTTCTTCTAAACGCTTATATATATATATAAGTATACGCTCTCGAAATGCAAATGCAAAATATTGATTTATCATACGCATTTTATGATCGACCATTCACCTTTCATTTTTACATGCGAACGACAGGTATATTTTCGTTATTTTCTATTGATTCATATAGAAAAAATATTTATGTATTTCGTTCTCTTTCTGTTGATTCTTTTTCAACCTTACGATTTAGTTATTTTTACCACCTACAAACATCGTACAAGCATGCGTATCGAAAAACCAAACAATATTTGTTTCATAGATATTTACTGAGGATAAACAGAAAGAGAGGACAAATAAAATGTCAATAGGAACTGTCTTGTGTCAATAGTCGTGCCTGAAGAATTTGAACTCGTCCACATGCACAGATTGTGTCAAATCGATGAAAACAAATTAACGCTTGCTAAGTAAGAGTAACAGTGTCTTAAAATTCAGTAATACGAATTTCTGCACTGTCAGATAATCATTTAGAGATGTACCTTTTCAATTTAACAACTACCATGATCATTTTTTCCCATTGTACCATCACAAGAACTATAGATTCGTTAGCGACGAATTTCTATTCTTTAGTAATTGAACAATTCTGTTAACAAAGAAAAAATTACTTTTATCAGCGAATTTCGACAAAATAAATACTCATTTTTAGGCATTTAAACTAATAAATTCTACTAACGAAACCTGTAGAAGTGAAGCTAATCAATATGTTACACCATGCCATTTGTTTGATATAACCTTGAGTATAATTCCAGCTGTTTAGTTTCGTGAAGCATGCTGTGGTATCGATTTTTTCATGCTTCTTTTTAGTGGAATACTTTCATCTAAAGAATTATTAACCAGTAACTAACTATTCTTATATTAGTAGGAAGAAAAGATTTTGATCGAACTTCACAATTTATGAAATATTAAAATGAATGTGAATAATTATTTATAATTGTTCACGTAGATTTTAAATGAAGCCAAGCTTTTGCTTCGATGCTCGTTTATTGTAGCGTTCTTCTTTTTATGAATCCATCGAAGACCTAGGACAAAGTTCAGAGAAAAATATCAATTACTTATTAATATTCAAGCAAAAGATGTTCCCTCTATGATCTATTCTTTCATAGAAGTAATATGCTCCATTGACTTGGTATCAAATGGTATCGACGGATGATAAGTGTAGCTTGACAGTTTTGTTATAGAGAATCATGAACACTTTATTTCTTTTCGAACACGAAGTCATTTCTAATCTAATATTCATACACTTCTTCAACGGAGATCGGACCGGCTTCCTATGAATCCACCATCATACTCATAGATAGACCCAAATGTCCCTGAATCAATCACTACTGACGATTTTGCAACATCTCCAAAAGTTTTTCTACAATACGATAGAATTAGAGATCGTACGTGTAAGTTTCTTTTGATTAATTAAAACGGTGTCACCGTGATCCGCACTCAAGAGTTTTGATGTAAGTTCCAAACAAAAACAAAACTACAGTAGGAGAAAAGGAAAAAGTAAATACATTAGTCTGATACGATGAATTGAACTTATAATGTATGTTATGTTTTCTTCATAAGATATACACTACATGATCAAATATCTCCTTCAGAAAAATTTGAAAAAAAAAGTACAGGTGACATACGAATGAAATCTTACATTGATCATGACATTCTCTTATATATAAGCCAGAATCTACAACACATGACCAACTTCAAAACGGAGTTCAACGGCCGAAGAACAAAATAAAAGCATCTACACTAAATTGGTACTATCGAAAAACTATCATAGGAGCGCTTATCGGATGCTCGAGTGTTATAAATCCAGAAAATGTATTTGAACCGAATACAAACTAAGTAGGGCGTACCAAGATGATGAAGAAGGGAAGATACGCACATATTCGAAAAGATACATGGACATATATAGTTCTAAGTGAGTCAAGACTCCTGAATCCAAGCATCCCATGCTCATGATTCAAGGAATCATGACTCAAAAGAGTAAATAAACATACCGAAGATGACGTAGCATGGCTGAAGGTCATGACATCGAGGATCCGTGATCCATACATATCTCAATTTGTAGAGAATCGAAAGAATATATTTATTTGAGCATCCATAAGAAGAACGTCAAGACAACATTGACTCAGTATGTTCAAGCTAAAGCAGATCAAATGGATGTGGTCGTCTCCATTTTATCAGTTTCCATTGAAACAATACAATAAATGAATTCGAATTGATTGCTGAAATGATGATGAAAAGATAATTGCATTAGATAATGTTATGGATGTGGGTTAGTCCTCCAACCTCGGACCCAAAAAAACGAGTCCGAATTCGCCCTCATCGTAGAAAAGTTGGTGAAAATATATTCCGAATTCGCCCCCAGCAAAAAGTGAATGTTTTTTGCTTAATTGACTCCGGATTCGTCCCCACTCTATTTAACATTAGAACGTTCATTTTTCGCACTATCTACATGCACAACTAGTGACAGTGATAATTGAATTGATTTCATTTGGTATACCCAGTAGTCTATAAGCAAGATACATGAGATGAATAAGTATATACAGGTGCTGATCGATATATTTTTACTATCCACATTTGTTAGTTGAAAACATATTGAAATATGCTTAGCTTTACTTCAACAGAACGGACAGGTAAGGTTTTACACTATAATGGTTTTCAATATACTCTCAAACATGAGCGGAAAACAGGCTTAGAATGGTGGTATCGTTTACGAAATTCTAAGAGGACACCTTCTTTGTCTCGAGATAATACTGTGATTGTTCGTGAACCAAATTTACACACTCCATGTTGTTTATCTGATGGAAGTAAACTTATTATGGATCAAGCTCTCAGAAATATGAAAAATAGAGCACGAAAAGAAACAACTACCATTCCCAAAATATATACTCAAGAAATCGTATTGGCTAGAGTCGTGAATCCGAGGCACATAAACCGGTTTATATTTTTTTGCACTAGGAAGTGTTGACTCCACGCATTATTATCATCGATCCCTGAGTTATCCTGTACTTTCAAAAAATTTACATTAGAAATTCATGTTTTTTGAAATCGAGCGGCAATTAAAATAATAGGGGACCAATTTAGAGTGAGAACGAATCTGGGAGAGACGAATCTGGGAGAAAAAATCAGCGAACGAATTCGGAATCAATTAAGGAAGGACCAGTTGATGGAGGGCGTAATAGGGGACCAATCAGGGGTATGCCATGGATGTGTATTAAAATCTCTGATTGCTTGAGTCAATTATTTATTCTTTTTAGAAAGGCTAAAATCGATAAGAAAATTATGAACACTTTATATGTAATAATCATTGAATCGCAAAACAATCTATGAGTAAGAAGTATAAAACATCTATTTTGCTCGAAGAAGAGAAATGAACACATCTTTGACCTACTTTTTTTTCCATTGCAAATTATCAAGCAATATAAGAAACATTTGAGTGTCGTTAACAGTCATCATAGTTTATCCCAGTTGTTCGAGTGTTACAATGTAATTGAAAATGTGTTTCGCTTTTCGAAACATTAGCAGTTACCTGCCGTTTGTGCCTGCTTACTTAAAATCACAATAAAATCATAAATCTACTCGGTAATACAGAAAAAATAGCGCATTACAACTTTATGGACAGATGAATTTGTACACTTGACAGGAAATGCATTTATTTAATAGGATATTAATTATGTGACTGTTTTTACGACTAGAGAGGTCGAGGCTTGAAATTCTAATAGTATTCGGGAACGTTCTACTTGACGCAAAAGGTTTGTGTTCCTTTCGAAATGATTCTACGATGTGACTTTCAGTCTCTCTAGTCTTTCAATTGAGCATAAGCACGAATCCGTTCCATTCATCATTTTATTTCCTACATAAATCTTAGGCAGAATGGTGTGCGCATACTCGTCGGTCTTTGTTTTGAACTAATCATCTTTTATTTTTGGAGTTCTCTCTCTCTCTCTCTCGGTCGATGGCAATCCTTTTTGTTTTCATTTTTAATGTTGTTTGGTTGGGTAAATCCGAATTCAGTTTTCGAGAAAATATTTACACCTACATATGAGTAGTCGTATGTGCTTCTTCTCAGAAGGAGAATTGCTACTTCATGTTTTTATGATTGACTAACGCATCAAATCAATAGTAAACTGAATCTTTATCATTTTACTGTGTTGTATGACATGGAAAATCAATGCGATCACAAAACTATCATCTACACGTATGTCAGCAGCACTACGGTTTCTTTTATTAAAGATACCACTGATTTTAATCATGCTTCACTATCTTTTATAATGATCTTTGAATATATATGAAAACAATTCCAAAATAGAAACTATTTCGTGATTCTTAGAGTAAGTTATTTTTCTAGTCTTTTTCGTACACGAAAAATCGAAAATTAGATTGTCAAGTATGGTAGGTTCTTTTTTCTATTGATTAAAGACTCAAAAACATTTGAAATCCGCGATTAGTAGTATGAAAACATTGCTTTTTAAAACACGCAAACTTTTCAATTACTGAAAGTTTCACAATATTGATGGAGCTACATCGAAAGATCTTGGAAACAAAGCTAATTCAACATGAATAAAAAGACAACTATTGATGATGATCAACCTCATATTTCAACTATTGTCAGTATCAAGTAAGATTGAAAAAAGGTTGCCAATCTATGCTATTTTAGATCAAAATCAAAATATTGATATTTAAGTGATGTAAATCCCCGAAATCTTTGAATTCACAACTCCTAAATCAATAATTGGATACTCCGCAGTTGTATGTGATCTTAAGTATTATCCAAGACGGTTAAATTTAAAAGATGATTGATTCGAACGGCTCAAATGAGTCAGATTATCGGAGTTCACCAGATATAGTGATTTGAATTTGAATTCTTATGTAATTGAGAGCTTAACTTCATCGACAAGTAGTGAGATAGCATCTGCCTTGTGTATTTGAATTGTGAAGTTATCTCGTATACATGTTCTGGAGAATGAAAGAAAAGTGTTTATCAAAAGAAAAAGCAACAATAAAAATCTTGATGTCTCATGCATCCAATAGCTTGATTTTAACACTGGTTTTTGGAAATAGATAACGACGCTTTGGAATATGTGACATGACACAGATAAAACAACATATGAATGAAAACAACTGACATGCTTACTTCATTCTTTTCTGCTAATAGTAATGAATGTCAACTAACGAATGTTCATCTACGAAATTTTATTGTGTCATTCTACAATGTTTATCGTCGGCGAAACCAAATCTATTATAAAATGCATCGCCAAAAGTTGTCTGATGCAACAAGAATACTGCTGCGGGCACACGCATTTCATTTTTCTAGATCATCTGCTGAATATAGTTCTGCTGTAGACTGATCTATTTGGAATATAACGGTAGCTAGAATACAAATTGGCCATCCATGATTCATTTTTAAGTGAACAAAAGTGAAAAGATCGAAAGGTAAAATCTCTAAAAGAATGTCGCACGCGCAAAATCTCGAACGGTAAACAGTCAAAAATGTAAAAAGAAAAATTAATTGAAGTACTTGATAGATACATGGTTTATTGATGATATGTATTTTAATTAGTGAACAAACAGTACAAATAAAGATCATGTAAAAAAGTATTATGATGTGGTGCTGTACCGCATGAATAAGAACTGTAAAAAGTGACTGAAAAGAAAAATTAATAGAACTAAGTTCACAAGAGCAAAGACAGTATTAATTATATATTCATTTTTTCGATTTTTTGTCCTTTCCCACAAGTAATGATGGATTGAGTAGATATTCTTTTAAATCGATTTCGGAATTTTCAAATCATAATGATAAAATACTAAGCCGTTTTTTCATAACAGTAGTTTTTTTTTGGCAAGAAATGCAAAGAGAAGAGCGAACTAATAACAGATGAGTTAGCAGATATTCAACATTAGTTTTTTCTAAAAATTTTCGAGATTTTCTCTTTCTGTCAATTAGAACGTGCCCCCCCCCCCCACCGAGCCACATCAATAATATATAGTATGAAGAGAACTCTATACATTTCAGAAACAATTTAACCAGCCACTAGTATGAATCTGACATTTTTAAAATTATTATGTATGACATCCCGATATAAACAGTATGCAATGGGACAATTATACAATTTATCGTTCACTGTTTACCGAAAGAAACGTAGAATTCCTCGAGCGTCAAACAAATTCATAATTATAATAATGGTATTCGAACTTTTTTGGAAAGAATTCCGTCCACAATTTCTAAAGTTATTCAAAGAATTTTATTAAAAAATCGTCAACTCTATGATGGACGTTCCGATTGACGTACATAAATTGTATTTGAAATTTTGTGTGATACTTCTTGATTGTAAGAAAGAACTAGTGATGCTAAAATTACCGATGTGTCTCATTCTGGAAAAATAGATACCCTCGATTAGTTTTCACCCAATCGAGCATCTTTTTCAGTTCTACAAGTAAATAATTTCTGATCGATTCAGTCAATTATATGATTGAATCGATTATTTATTGATCTACCTCTCTGACACGAGTCATAGAAATTCGTGCTCATGAGTGTTACACTGATCATTGTGAAATCATATATAGAGCCAGTATTAAAAATGTAAGCCATAGTTAGCATTTGCAAATTTCAAATACATGTTTTTCGTTTACGTGAATACATAAACTATTCATTAATGATAATGTGAACAATTTATTCGCTCGTTCCCAAAAGTGACTGAGCTTCATTAAATTCGATGAATCTCTTTATACATTATTTCTGGCGTCGAACTTTATCAAAGAATTAATCACAATATAAGTCTTCTTTTTATTGAACTTCGGTCGAAATTAGAATGGTCAACATACAACAAAAACAATTAGAAAATACCAAAAACTAACCTTATCTATTTTGTTCGTTTATATAAATTTCGAACAAAAACTTTCTAAGTCAGTAGATTCTATCTGTTCTTTGTAAATATATATGCATAGTAAAAAACACACTGTTTTCACTACTTTTGTCATCATCGATCGCAAACCTGTCTTTATTCAGTTGGTCACCGAAAAAAATCGTTCTATTGTAGTTGTGGTCACTGACACCGTCAGATAAACCCGTAGAAGTTGATTGAATTGACGAACCGTTGTCTTTGAAATTGGTTGTGATTCAACACATCAATGATTGTCGATATTTTCTTTATTTCCTTCATTCCCATAGGATAGAGGAAAGATAGAAACGTTTGAGATAAGCGACAAATCCTGAGAATAAAAACTAAGAATATTAACTGAGAAATCAAGGGAGGCTGAACCTCTTCTACTGAACACCAGATGAGAATCGAATCTCATGGGTCTCAATGATTCCGCTACGACTGATCCTTCTCTTTTCAAATATTGAAAGTTTACAAAACAGATCATTTTGACAGAAAAAAGAAATTATTCATGCGAAAAATATTCTCTACAGTACTTCATGATTTAACGATTGATGAGATTTATTACAGGAATGAAATATCTAAAGACCTCTTCTAATCAAAAACATCAGCTTTAAAAAGCGTTGTGAAACAAGAACGTAAGCGAAGTTAGTACCTTACTAGAGTAAAATCTGCCAATATTTGTCTGAGCAAATGTTCCAATGGTCACATCGTAGGTTTCAAGTAGAACTCGATGAGTTCTATGTAATGGTGGACTTACATTTTTCATAATCCTAACTGTGA
>OENT01000061.1:0-61186 GCA_900239685.1 Rotaria macrura | reverse complement strand
AAATTAGAGTACGAAACTGGATGGAGCTCGTCAGTTGGTTTTGGGAACATGCATGAAACCCTTGGAACAGACTGCTTGACGAGTATGGGCACGTTTTACTAGAACATGGTGCCGACATTTCTTTGAAAATGTAGAGTATTTTGAGATTTCTGGAATCACAGTTAGGATTATGAAAAATGTAAGTCCACCATTACATAGAACTCATCGAGTTCTACTTGAAACCTACGATGTGACCATTGGAACATTTGCTCAGACAAATATTGGCAGATTTTACTCTAGTAAGGTACTAACTTCAATTATGTAAAACTATAGAAATACACTAATACACATACAACAGTGGCGGATCCAGGAATTTCGAGAGGGTGTGGCGCTTTTCAAATTATATTGTCAGAGGCAGCAAAACCTTTTTTCGAAAGTAAATACGTTAAAATGCTTCTCCTTTCAATTTTTCATTGTGTTTTTATTCGTTTCATCTATATTATCATGGAAACAAAAGACAACTTTTTCGAAATAAACTTAAAAGCTTAAACCTAGAATACTAGACGATGATTAGATTTATTCAAGTTCAAGCCTACTGCTTTTTTGAAATATTTTGTAATTTAAGGATACATTCGAATCTAGAATGATATTGAAATACTGCAAAAATTATAAAGCAACCACAGCCATACGAATTTGCATTTCTCAAGCATATGCTTTTCTCTTCTGTACAAACATGAATAGAAGAATCAGGTCTTTTAAGAAAATATGCCAAGATTCTAGTTAAACAATTAGACTATTCTTTGGTACACGAGATTTTTTTGTTTTATTTGGAGCATTAGAAATCTTTATTGGTTACAATCGATCCGATTTTGAAGCATCAAGGAAAGCAGTTACAACCGATATCGTTTCTGTAAGTTACAGTATTAGCCATTCGAGTGCCTTGTTAGTTGGAACAGTGTCTGAAAGATGAACACCGATATCTTTTGGTTAAATTCTCCACTGCAAAACATTACTTTTTCAGTTTAAGCATTCTAGTTCGAAAAGAGAACAGAACAGAACAGAATAATTTTGGATGATAATGAAAGGCAGAAGAACAAAAAAATACGATTGATTTTCTATGATCCATTTATGATTCAAGTTGTTGGTAATCAATCATAGTTTTCTGGTTTTCTTGGATTACCAATTTGTTTCGGTCTTCTATTATTATCCAAACATTAGAAAGAATTCGTTATCACTTGTCTCAGAGAGGTGGCCATGGCCGGATGGCCGCTATGGTGGATCAGCTAATGAAATAAAAAGTTTTATTGTGAAGCTGATAACCGAAAGAACTCCATCAGTCAACATCTAACCACGGTTGCCACATCATGAAGCCGAAAAAGCGGAAACTCCATTGAATAGTGTGGAAACTAGCGGAAGCAAACATTGAAAAATGGAAAACAGCGGGAACTTATACTTTTGCGGGGTTTTTGAGTTTTGTATAGTTTTATGAAGTAAATGTCAATCTGGATGAAGATAATTCTTGGACTCACAAGCATGTCTTGTGATTTCTACAGCTGCATATTCGTCTGATTGTAGGATTATTGTTGTTGTTTTCGATTTTCATGATTGTGTTTTCTGTGTCACTGAAGCAGACAAAACCAATCGATCAGCAGGGTTAGCTATTAATAGAAAGTAGAATGGTGTTTTTACTTCATTACTCGGGGGCTGAAAAGAGTCTTTCATACCAAAAATGTTACTGTTATACCAGTAAGTTAGCAGATTGATTAATAGCTTTTATGGCAGATCGTGTACCTCAGTGATCACGCTTTATTAAATAAATACCAGATTTTTTTTCTGTCGAATTGTAAATAATCAAATGAAAGTCTTCTATGAGAAAGAGCAGATAAAAACTGGAAACTGTCCGCAAGAAGAAGAAAAGGTGGCAACCCTGCATAAAACAGTATTGATCAACTTGTATCAACATATTTTAGTAGTACATACACTTCGTATAAATTCGTGCAAGCCTCTACATACTGTTGGATAACAACTGTTTATATTTAATATATTCTCCATGACGAATACAAGGGATGCTTCTATGCTTGCCGACCTCTCTATAGAATCTTGGCAAATCGCAAATTACCAAATGTAAAAGTTCTTGCTTATGCTATTGTGAGACATGTTCGGCAGAATCCAAAGTAAATTTCATGCATTGGATTATAAATCCCGACGTATGAGTATGAGGCACCAAAATAATATTTAACAATAATTTTATATCTTACGTGGTAATAGAATGCCTGACAGGATACAATGTATTGAAAACAAACTTATGACTTCACATGTAGTTTCTATGCACTCAGTTCTTCATTATTCAAATAGTTGACAAGGCCATCGTATCCACTCAGTAAACAAATTAAAGAAAAATATCTGAATGCTTTTTAATGTCGTTCGCTCGTTTTTCTTTTCCTATCATATAACCATTAAAGTAACTAAGAACAAACTAAGACGAGAGTAGATCATATGTTAAATCAGATATATTTGCATGTGTATCAAGTAAGCAAATACTCGATCTCATACGTTTTATTTCATCATTCATTTTACTGAAATCAGCCTCTACTAAGTATGGAATTTTGTCCTGTACCATGAAATCAATTTTGTCTCTAACAGTAACACGAACACATATTTTCTTACTAGAATTCATTGACTAATAATAAATTACAAGAATCTCTGATATTCATAATTACGATCGATTCTTCAATTCATAGATTTTCTTAGTACGCCATAGGTACTCTTTAGAAGTTAGGCTTTTTGAAAAACAAGAAAATCTATCTGTTCGCATAGATTGAGCACTGCATCCTACTTTCAGTTTTGATCGTCGAAATAAAACGGATATTGATTTATGTGATTGTAAACATTGTATAGAATCTCTGATTAATCGCCTGATTTAAAGTAATACTTCCTTCTATCTATTATCAGTCACAGACTTTCAAATGAATTCATTATCAATGAATGGAAGATTATATTCCAATAATCGTCATAACAAAAATGAAAAGGAAATCAATTTTCGTCCGGTAGCTTTGCTGATGAGAAGCAAGGGCCTAGAGTAATCTGTTTGAAGAATGTCTACAAGATAAGAACTAAAGAGAATCACACAAAGTATCAACATCTTCAAGCGATGCTTTACATAAGATAAACACAAGCCGACGGACTTAATTTTTCATGAGAAAAACTTCTTTCTAAATGTAATTGTTCGATAATTCTATCAAGACTTGTATACACTTATCATATAATGATATTTTTTTAAATAAATTATACTTCCTTGTCCGCAAACTGTTACGTTCGCCAAATTTTGTTAAACATAAATTGGAATTCATTTGCTTCATCGTAAGCAACTACATCTGTTATTGCGTATGTGCAGCGAAAGAAAAGAAAAAGTTAACGTTTGACGCTTTACATTTCCTCATCATGTATTTTTTAAATGATGACTCAAACTATTTTTTCGAACTAGTGACCAATTTAACTCACGCCAGACAGCCTTTTAACATCATGTGGGACTTTGAGTAGAAAGTTAAGATTCTACTAACATTGATCTCTTGAAAAACGACGAACAATTGATAACATTATTCTGAAGACCATTCATTTTAATTGATATAAAATATTACGACCTTCATATAAGTATGCACCCATGTAATGTCGTTTGTCATGACAATTTTATATTCCAAAGAAATTATGTTTTATACTCAGTAAGTTATCAGTTGTATAAAAGTAAAAAGCTAACTGCAAGAAACTCAACTGAATAATAAATGTAAATTTCATACTGTTCGACACAGATAGTCTGTTGGGTATTCATATGATGTAATGGTTTTGTTCAGATTAAACCCAATTAATTTCATAAGCAGTATCCGGTGAAGAGATTCTCCTGGTTAACCCCCCAAAAAACTTAGTTCTACTGAATTAAAGTCAGAATGTGGAAATTCTGTGTCATCTACTTGCCGGAATGTGTGAAGAAGTAAAAAGCATAAAAATGATGTATTTACGCCGGTATAAACATCTCATAAAGCATTTATTATCGTCTATCTTTACAAATCGAATGCATTCATGCATGCGATTCAAACCGAGAATTAAATGTAGAACGATATCTCTCATCTCAAATTTGTTTCCGTCTTTTCACAAATATTATAGGCTTGAACTTAAACAAGAACAGCTAGCCTACAAATGTCTTTCCGACAGATAATTATCTATTATAAAATCATCACGGGTTTAAACGAACGATCTAGTGTCTTGGCCAGAGTCTTAGTGAAAATTTAATTTCTTCACAAAAATAACACATGGTAAATAATATTTTAGAATTGTAAATTCCTTATTGGGAAAAATCTCTTCATAGTTCTTTTTCTAACATAATTTTTCTTTAGATTAAAAGGAAAATGAAATGAGCCGCTAAATACAAGCTTTTTATAATCATACTCAAGGGATACAACAAATAAAACGCTTTGTTATTCTCTGCATTTTTGTCAGTGAAAATAATTAATAATCTTCTTTTCTACCATTGTGTCACGTTCGTTTTTCAAAGGCATACGAGGGAATGAGGAATGTTCGAATCTTGATATCTTGCAAAATCATCATGATCGGCATGAGTAAATATGTAAAATTTCAAATGAATTCAATTACTTCAAATGAGCTTCGAATAATAGTTATAATTCCAACTACTTATTTTCTTCTATAAACCCTTCATAGGAAAATATTCGTCATTAATCAATGTTACAAATATTTCTCACCGTACAATTTTGAATTGCTAAACAAATTCTACCCTCTTTGATCTAGAGAAGATCTGATCCAAGATGAACTTAATTAATAAAAAATAATTCATCTTCCCTTAGAAAAAGTTTTTCATGATTCTGTTCAGGTAAGACGAGTAGTATCGTAGTTGTTTTAGGTCATATGTTGCATTCGTGATAACATAAGAACTAACATACAATTAAGTGATGTGTAATTACATTTGAAATGACATTGTGACAACTGTAATAACATGCTCAAACCTGCTAAGTCGTTACTGACATGCATATGCATCTGAGCATGCGTTATCTAGAAAAAATGTGTAAACTGCAATTAGTCAATCTCACTTACTGAGAAGTGCTTGTGTGGAACCAAACACTCTGTACCTCTTTGAACTCATTCGCATCATCGACATACTAAAAACTATGTTACGTTACTACTCAATGCCGTGAAGTTGAACCCAGGTTTTCATCCGAAAAAAAACATTCTTGACTTCACAACTATATTTTCATTCAATGTTCTATCTTCTTTCTTTTGTGATTAAAGCACCAGTCGATCGAATTATAAACAGTGAACTTTTGACGTACGAGACAAAAACAACAAAAACGATTTGAAGCAACACAAGTAAAAAGATTCTTCTTAATTTTTTAAGCGAGACTTCAAATTCTTGCAGAAGTATATTGTTGTTGTTCATTGATAATTATTACTGTATTTGTGGATAGGACGAACGATGAAATTTTCTGATTTGATCGCCATCAAATGCATAAAGATATTTTCTTAGTTTTCGTCGTAATCTTATTCAAGGAGAACGCTTGAGATTTTTTTTTGTACTATTGATGACGATGTTAAACTACTGATAAATATTTCCGGAAGAATTATTTTTCTGACTTTTGTTTGTCGATAGCAAAAGCAAAAATTTCTATAGCAGAGAGTAAAAACGTCTTTCTTATTCTTATTTTTGAATCGCATTTGTTCTATTATTCTCGACTTTCAAAGAAACCAATTAGATCTATGTGTAGTACGAGCTAAATGTCTTTCTTCTTCGTATTTCTATGAAAGATTAAACACTATGAGTGTATTGTATGTAAACATTAAAGTAGAATATCAGTGAACGTACATCAGCAATCGAGTGTTCTGTTCATCTTGCGTGCGAAATCATCGTTTGCATTTATTCAACAGATTTTAGTCTGAACGAATTCGATTATTAGTTATTTTAATTCGGATACTAATTTTCGTCGAAGTGCGACATGAGGAATAAATTATTGTGACTTTGCATATGAAAGTGATGAGATGATTAACATGAATATAGAGTTAAACAGAATAAATCTTCTTGATACAAGTGCTCGTTGCTTATGACTCTAGCCAAAAAATGTGTTTCATCTAGATTTATATGTTAGAAAACTCTCAAAACGAAGTTGTCAAATGAGAAACTTCGCAATTCTCTTTATTATATACTCGTGTTTATTCTAAACAAATGTTCATCATATAAGTAGAAGAGTAAATATCAATAATTACTGATGACATTTTCATGCCGAATTTACGATGTGACGACGTTTATCATGCTAATTTGATCAGAGCATTGTAGATGAATCAATCACTACTTGTTCTTCTACACTATGTTCAAATTAGTGCATGCTTGGTTACTAGATTGTTTTCTGAGCGACGAAATAGCAAAATCATAGGAGCTGATCATGAATGCAACTCGATAGTTCACTTCTTCTTTAGATCGCAAAAACCAATCGTTTTTTCCGCTATCGATAGTTATCAGACCATGGCATCATCATTCGTCGATACGTCTTCGTTATCATCAATAGAAAAAAATACCATACTTCTATCTCATGTTCGTACAATCGTGAAATTTTACATATGGCCATTACTTGCAATATTTGGTCTAACAGGTAATTGTGTATCGATAGTCGTTTTAACTCGACGGCGTCTCATACGAACGAGTACAAATAACTATTTAACAATCTTAGCTGCATTTGATTCGTGCTATTTAATTCTTACACTCATTCTCAATTTTGGTTCACATCCAACATTTTTTCATTATTCCCTTACTCAACCATGTTTGTATATTTTGAGTCCACTAGCAGACTTTTCATCAAATACAGCAACATGGTTAATTGTTTGTTTTACACTTGAACGTACATTAGCCGTAGCTAAACCGATGTATGCTAAGCGTACATGTTCAGTTCGACGTTCACGCCATATCATATGTACATTATTAATAATATCTTTTCTGATAACATTACCGAGATTTTTTGAAAAACATTTAGTAAATGAAAATAATTACGATACAGTAAATTCAAATGTAACCTTATCAAATAATTTATCAGAAAAGCCAATCGTTTCTCTCAATGTTTATCCATCGTATTTAGTATTTATATGTATTATAATTATATGGATACCGTTACTTTTAGTTTCTACATGCAATTTAATTCTTATTTGGTAAGTTAACGACGAAATGAGGAGGAAAAAATATTGATTTGTGTTATTAGTTTTTAAAATCATGATCATATACATAGAAAATCACTTCATATTTAAACGATAGTCTTTTTCTTTTCAGTAAGATTATTCGCAAGAAAGACTATTGTTTCCCTTGTGAAATTTATCGTGCATTGACATCGAATAGAAACACTTTCGTACTAGAGTAGTTATTGATTTCTTTCTTTAATCATGAAAAACATCTAATCATTCATATTCATTGGAAAAAAACTAATATCTGAAAGTTCGCCTTCTTATTTTGCATCTGTTATTTATTGGATTGGACTCAAAGTGATGCTTGAAAAGAGAATTTCTAGGTATGATTCGAGATTCAACAAGCAAATGTAATAGAAACTCAGTTGTCTGTTAATCAATTACTATTTCATAGAACATCATGTGTGATGTAGGAAAACGATTATGTATTTAGAGTTCTCGAATAGCGCAAAGTCTACGTACAATTTTAGTTTTACAATCAAAACTAACATCAGATAAAAATCTTGTTCGCAATTCGAAATTCTCTTGAATGGGTAGCAGTGAAAAAATCTCAGCAAAGTTTTTTCACTAAAATATACAAAGTTATGTCTGCTAGATAACATAGTACCGGCGTAGGTTGCGTGTTTAAAAACCGATTGTGAAACCATTGAACTCTAAATCACATAACGAATTCAGTATCAGCAAAATCTCATTGAGAAAAAGAAATCGTTTCTTTTGAAAATGTTGTCTGATACAGAACAAAATGTAGTACATGCTATGCTCCGGTGATGAATGCTATTATCTTAGGATGAATTGACTCGATTTCAATTTTAATGTGAGCATTGATTCAAATAATATTTATTATTTTGAAGTTTTTGTATTAAAGGAAATTTGAATATTTATTCACTCAGAGTGAATTCTATTAGGTTTGATAAAAACGTCTAGTATTTGACAATCCAATTTTGAACTAGTGATTACATTTTCAAATTAGCTGGACAAGTCTGCGGATTAAGGTTTTTTTTCTTATCGCGCACTCTTTGTGTGCAGGATTATTAGTTGTGTATAGATTTACATTCTGCACGCAGTTCGTGCCATATCGATCCAATGAAGAAGGGCAATATTTTAATTGATAAGTGTATTCTTTTATTTTTGTTTGGCCTTTACACACAACAGAAACTGCAATAAAATAACCTCTTTTACAGTGAAAGTCAAATGTTAATGCAAATCTTTGTCTCATGATGCCGTATGTCTCAACAAGTCGATTGATGAGCATTTCTACTTGAACGTTGACTTAACCATCAACAAAATCTATCGGGGATCATAATGTTTTGAAGCTATTATTTAAATAAAATGTTTCCTTACCAAAACATTGAATTTTGCGAGTCTCCAGTCAAATATCGTTGATATTTAATAAATTCAATATTTGACGAAACATTTATTATTTCTAATTGAAACTCTCAAGACACTCAAAAAGAAATTAGGTATGAGCCTATGCTGTATTTTAAACGCCTTCCACTCTGTTTACTTGTAAATACCATGTCATAGTGTAAAACGAGTTGTACCCGTACCGAGAAGGCCTTGAGAGAGAGAGAGAAAGACGATCGCACGACAGAATGAAGACAATGCTTATTATGTGAAAAAATAAGGGAAAAGTTATTGATGAAGGACCATCAAATATCTGATTTTGTGAAGGTTCACAAACAAGGTCATCCGTGCCTGGTAATCGCAGAAAAACTGTACTTATTTTGGGTTTGGACATTTTTATTTGATTTATCTAATTTCATGTCGATTACTTTAATTGCGTTCTTTCACAAAACTGTTGTAAAATAGTTTGAATGGCATGTCACATTCAAAACTAGAATAGCTCAAGGGATGTGATTTTCATTCTTAAATCGAGCTACCTACCACTGATCATTCATAATATACCTGTTTTCGTTTGTTTCCTAAAGTGCGGTCATTTTTATCTCTCCCCCAGATTTCACTTTTCGAATACTTTATTTTCCAATTAAAGGAAAATGGCTGTTAAGTGGACGACACGCTATATTTTCCCCAGAGTTTGAATTAAAAGTTGACTAATTACTTGAGATGACTTTCTCAAAGGAAGATAAATAGGAGAGCATGTTCTGGAGCATCGGTAATTATCTAAGTTCAAAAGTCCTAGCGAAAATATCCGAAGAAAATTAACTTTCTCTTATCTTGCTTTTGTATTCCTATTAAATTAGGTATGTTCATCGTTCACGTAATTTTGGTAATGATCTCCAAGAGAGGAATAACTTGAAATCTTGCCTTGATTCGTTATCGTCAATAACTAATGTAGAAAATACGTCAAACAAATCTAAGAAATCATCATCTAGAACTGCATCACAAATGAAAAATTCTCATCAATGTCATTTACGTCGTCATTGTCGTTCACTAGTTCAGAAACGTCGTGTAATTATTGTATTAATATGTTGTTTATTTGTTGCTTTATTATTATGGACACCTCAAAGTTTATCATTAACCTATGAAACATTAATTGAAAGTTATTCAGAAATGTCACATGCAAATCGAATTATTCTGCTTATTTTTAATAACTTTGCCAACTTATTTCTTTGCATAAATGCGTCTATTGATTTTATTCTGTATTGTTTTGTGTCAGAAAAATTTGCTCGAACAAGTAGAGAAATTCTTTTTCGTCAATGTACAACAAAAAATACCGTAAATGGGCCACGCTCCCGTTTAATATCACTTGAGCGAACATCAATAATTATACCTAATTTATCACGTAATCTCTGTCAACAACAATTAGCAGCTAACAATACTAATAAATATTATTTACAACTCTATGATTTTTATCGAAATTCATCGAATTCAAAAATTAATCACAATAAAAAATGGAATAAGAAATTCGTTCATTCAATAGCAACGAATGACAGAAATGATAATCATGTATTTTATCGAAGTACATTATCAAAAGACGAACAAAACCTACGGTGCAATAAATCGTTTAATAATAATTCCCTGAAAATAATAATAAATTCAACAGAAAACTATCTACATGAAAGTAGTATTAATATTGAAGCTAATGACTCGATGAACAGTTCGGATATCAATTCTAACGCACTAGCTCGTTCAGAATCAACATCAAATGTGTAATATTTATTCGTCGTTGTTGTTGTTGTTTCAAATAAAAAACTATCATGGACAATGTCATTCGTATGTTGAAGATACGAATTTGAAAGTCAATTTTTTTTATACAAATCTGAATTGCTTACTTAGGCATGATTTGTCTTTATTAGTTAAAGTACTATGAATTTCATCAAAAATATCTCGTTCAACATTCGGAATCAAATCTTTTTAGTTAAATTCACCTAACATTAGTGGTCATGTGTCTGCTATAAAATGAACTAAGCGCAGTACAGTATACTATAGAAATCATCAGAATATCCCAACACAGATGATGCCTACTTTTATTTGTTTAGTTGACGTCAACGCCATCGCATTAACGATGAGTAGAATAAAACAGACCTCTTCGTAGAAAACCAAATAGACTTGATCTCTCCGTCAAGTAATTTTCATTGAGATGCAATGAAGGAAAATGATTTCTCAGATGCATACAATAATCAAGTATGGAAATAATAGAAAATTCTCGAGACTAATTTGATTGATAAGACTGATTTAAATTAGTAGTTTGTCTCAGTTCTATGAAGAATATGAACTGAGTTAAAATACGAAAAGCATTATAGAACACTAGCATAGCTCATGTTATAGCTTCGAATGTCCAATCATATTAATGGGGTGCAACAAATCCAAGGCCTTAGAATTCGGTGAAAATAAATTTGAATTTGTTCTCGATTGAGATTTGGATATCGGTTTAGTCTTAAATTATCCAAATCTAAGGAGAATAATTAAGATAAAGTCCGGAATGGAGAAAAGATTATCAAGTCTTATGTAACAGATTGATATAAAATTGTTTCGATTTGGTATAGATTTGGGTTTGGATTTGGGATTGAGATTTGGTTTCAATGTAGTACGATTACAAATTTTGACTCATATTAGATTGAAAACAAATCCAAAGTCCACATCACAAGCATATCGTCAATCCCGAGTCGTGAATCTGCGCCGAACAAAGCAATAAAAACAATCCTCTGATCAGAATCTAGACTAAATCCGCATGTAAGAACTCATATTAAACCATAACCTACATCCAGAAACGAAGTCCAAGTCCAAACCCCTTAGATAGGGGTGCACCGAATCCATTCAAGATTTGTTGCACCCCTCTCTAAAGATAATGGCTGATATTCTTGCTGACCGATGATTCTCATTAAAGTCGATTGTTACTAAAAAATTTCGCTTTTCACTCTTTAGCTAAAGAGTTATGAACGAATTTGAAATTTTGTCCCCAAATCGATGCATATTCGGTCGATGTAGCACGAGAATCTCGAAAAGGAATGATTGTTGTTGGTTGCAGGGTCTTTTTCAAAAGTACTGGGTTTTAGGCTGTCCTCGTTTTCAGTTTCGTCATGACAAAATATGTCTGGTACTAAACTTGTAGCTCAGACATTGCTTCCTGCATCGAAAAAATTATCTGTATGGAATGGATTAAAAGTTCTCAACATCGTTAAAAATTCTTTGAAAGTTTTTCGATTGCTTTTGCAACGCATGTTGATGTGTAGGGGTGCAACAAATCTTGAATGGATTCGGTGCACCCCTATCTAAGGGGTTTGGACTTGGACTTCGTTTCTGGATGTAGGTTATGGTTTAATATGAGTTCTTACATGCGGATTTAGTCTAGATTCTGATCAGAGGATTGTTTTTATTGCTTTGTTCGGCGCAGATTCACGACTCGGGATTGACGATATGCTTGTGATGTGGACTTTGGATTTGTTTTCAATCTAATATGAGTCAAAATTTGTAATCGTACTACATTGAAACCAAATCTCAATCCCAAATCCAAACCCAAATCTATACCAAATCGAAACAATTTTATATCAATCTGTTACATAAGACTTGATAATCTTTTCTCCATTCCGGACTTTATCTTAATTATTCTCCTTAGATTTGGATAATTTAAGACTAAACCGATATCCAAATCTCAATCGAGAACAAATTCAAATTTATTTTCACCGAATTCTAAGGCCTTGGATTTGTTGCACCCCTATGTCTAGAGAGAGCATGCATGAACTCAGTTTTTTGGCTTTATTTGCTGGAAATATGTCAAATTTTCGGATCTGAACAAGAATTCAATGCAACAACTAATCTTTACCTTTCCGAAACAGTCAGATATTGACAAAAACGAAATTTTTCAGTCTCGTTCAGAAAAAGCAATGTTTTAGTATGAAAGATAAGAACAATTTAACTTCAAACAAAGCACTGGAGAGTCCATGCTTTGGGCTACAAAAATCATTGTTCAACGTGATTTTTCCACTGACTTTCACTTTTAAAAAAATCAATCAAAATAGAAAGGAACGTTATTGGGTTGTGAAGGTGAGCGAACTTTTATAGAGTTGCTAAATTTTGTACTTTTTCTCGTTTTCAGATTCATCCTGAGCTCTAAGTGAATATCGTACGGATACTGACTGTCGCTTAAAAGTGTTTGTTGCAATTAGAATACGGTTTACTTTTCTATGTTCTACTCAAGCAATGAACTACTTGTAACTTAGTAGACTTCAAATAGTCAACTAGCCTCATAAGTCGTAGGTCGAATCGATTTGTCAGATTCTTTTTAGATTATACAAGATCAAATGTCGAATCTTAATAGATGTTTGTATCTGGTTTTTTATGTACATCATGAAATATACTATCTTATGACACTGATTAGCACTTAAAACATGTTCATAGTTATCAAAATAATTATTAAAAAAATAGTCTTTGAAACTCAAAACACATCGGCCATTGTCTTATGAATTTGATGGAGGTGAATAAATCATAAGTCAGATCGACTTTAATTGAGTTGCATCGATTCAATTTTCAGCACGTCACTGTCAACTACTGAAAAAAAGCCATGAGTATCTGTTTCAAAACTTGTACACAACAAAACTATGCGTGTCTCTTTGAACTCTTCAGGAACAAGTGCAAGTTTCAAGACTACGAGTTCAAATGAGGACATGAAATGTCACTTATTTTTGTTTATTCATCTCGAAATTGACCAAGAAAGAGAATCGATCTAGAATCTAGAATGGCTGCAAAATTTACTGATTTCTCTTGATTCAATCCACGTTTCATCGTGGAATATTCAGTGAATAAAATCAATTATCGAGCATTGTCAATAGGATTGACAATGTGATGTTTATTGTATCAATTTCTGCTGAACTCTGTTCAGCAGTGACATCCATTGATTGTCGATTATAATTCGTTGTGCAATGCTTGTGCAAATTTACTTTGCTCTCTCGGTCTGTCATGTAAGTAGCAGAGAGAGAAAGAGAGAGAGAGAGAGGTAATAGGTCATTCATTATCTTCCGTCTGTTATATTTGTTCACTTATCATCTGGTAAATATAAGAAGCGGCTATTCTTTTTCCTCTTTATTTACAACATGCCGGGGCTAACAGACGAAATACTAACTGAAATTCGTGAGGGTAAGGAACAAGATTGAACACTTTCAATCGACACTTTTCGCTGTTTTCTGTTTCTTGTAGTCTTTAGTTTATATGATGATCTTGGCGACAATCATATACCAAAACATTATCTAGGCGAAGCACTTCGTGCATTAGGACTTAATCCAACTGAAGCTGACATTCGTCTTCTTCTAGTTGATCTCAATCGTGTCGAACGATTGTCTATGCAACAGTTTCAAGTCATTTTTGAACGACTCAGTCGACAAAAAGATTACGTTGTACCTGCAGAAGAATTTATAGATGGTCTACGTGTTTTTGATAAGGACGGGAATGGTTTAATACCAGCAACAGAATTACGTCATTTACTAACTACCTTAGGTAGGACATAAGTTTTGTATAGAAAAACAAGTATATGAATTTAACGGATATAAATATATATATATATATACTATATAGGTGAACGATTAACAGATGATGAAGTTGAACAGCTTATTTCGGAATTCGAAGACAAAAAAGGAATGATAGTCTACGAAGATTTTATTAAAGCAGTACTTCAACGTTGAAATGGAGAATGACAAAAAAGAAATACCCAATCCAACTGAATTATGTATATGTATGGATGCCTCTTTATTCTTAGCTTAATGAATTACATTTTAGATGATTTGTGTTTTGCTTTCATAATAATTATACATATATAAATATATGTATCATTGATTGTACCTCGTTAATATCTACGGGCTGTGAATTGTTTCTTTTATATTGAATAAATCTATGAACTGCAATTGAAGATGAATACCTAAAAAATGTCAAATCTAGAAACATTCTACACGAGTAATGTATAAGCAAAGTAAAGTGAAACACTTTATCGGAAATTATTTAAATTCTCTTCTTATGATAGACCAAAACACAATCGTTGACGTGTTGCAGTTATTCTACAGTCACATCTCTGTGGTTACTGAATATATGATGATCTAAAGGAGAACGGGCGTATTTTAACAATAGGCTATACGTGCACACACACACCTAGCAAGCAACTAGTAATTATTGGTCATCTCTCATACTTGTGTCGTGATTTGTTGATCAAACGCTTAATAATTATGATAGAGCTTATCAAAGCAGAAGTTACTAGTGACTAAACAAGGCGTTTCTCTCATGAATCTCAAGTAATTGAGTAAATGAGACTAAATCACACTTTTCAATTTAAAATATACACTATGCTGTTTTCTATTCATTGACAATTGGATCATAGTTTTCAGTAGTTCAATAAACATACGAAAATTGAATTTTAAATGAAAAACCTAGCATAAAAATGATCTCTAAGTATATCTGATTTTCAAATGAAAGAATAGTCTGAATCAATCCAAATAATGGTAAAAAATACTAGCGAAAGTATTCAATTGCAACTTAAAATGTATGAAAATTTATCAATCGGTCTACAGATCTTCTATATAAGCAAATGAATTCGCTGTGATCGTCGCGCAAGGCTATTGACATATAATACAGTACATCTAGTATTACAAACAGAACGTGTAGAATCTTATCATTATTTACGACATGGTTTTTGCATCCGTACATACTATTGTAGAATACGTACATCTGAACAAGTAGGTGCTACAGTTGCCAGACATATGTATGTTGTTGTGACTGGTGGCAAGGTTCAGCATCATCTACATCAACACTCTTCGTAAATAGATAAGATTGGATCAATGGGGAATTACGAGTTACAACAATATGTTCAGTTTGTTGTGGATATTTCTATTTTAATTAATGGAATTGAAATAAGAGATGCCTCATAATATATAGACGCTGTTTATTTTGACCCTTTCAAATAGTAAAGATTAGTCTTGAAATATTTTGTCAATCATACTTGTAAGAGTGTTTAATTCTCCGTAAAACTCTCTGTTCTGACTTTCAAAAGAGTATTACGCATAGGCATACAATTAAATAGGTTATCACCTATTCAATTGTCAATCTGAGATTTTTGTAAGGTTTTGAAAACGTCAAACAATGGTTCGTTAGTGTGCGCTGGCACAAATCAATGTCACTAGTAAAACTATCGTACAGTACAACATGAAGAAATATCTACGTTATGTGACCATGATTTTGCCAAGATTCTCAATTCTTTTATTCGGACGAGACACCTTGAGATAAATAGTTGAAGTTGCTTTTGTTGGATGCATTCTTTAACAAACAACATTTGTTTAATCAAGACATGCCACGAGCACTGAGAACTTTTAAAGTTTCTCATACGTTCTGGCGCATAATTGAATTTTAAATGACATAGTCTACGCGTTCAATTACATAGCCGAAACATTGAAGCCTCTCTGGCTTGTTCGAAACTAATTAATCGGGCTTGTTCGATATGTTTCCTTCTTAGTTTTTTCACATGTTAAACTTTTTCTCTCAAATATTTCTGCATGAAACGGCGCATGCTATTTCATACAAATTTTTCTGCATATATATAAAATATTCATACGATCCATTTTCCTAAAGATTAGTAATATCCATCCGTTTTCTTGCAGGATTCCAATCGTACATGTGAATGGACGTTAATACTTTTAATTTTCATTCGTAATATATATTTTCTTGAAAGAGAAAATTAACAGGTTTTTCCTTGTAGCAAATCGAATCAGATTGGTATAACGTATTAGAAACCAAGACGCACTGTTTGAAAGACTGAACATAGAAAACATCGCTCCATGATGGAATATTCGATACAATGAATGCATTTGTCCATGTGATCACTTTACACCAGTTACTTTTAATTCCTGGTGTATTGAACATAAAAAGGAATTCAAAAAAATGCATTCGAGTTACTGTTGTAATCTAGTTTTCGTCTCATTTTAACGAATTGTCTGTTTGCACTAATATTCATCATAAATTCAATCAGATCTGAAAGTTTCTAGTGAACGTTCGGTTAAATATTCGCATAGACAACAAAGTCTATCAATCGTTCGCTCATGATCATGTCAATATTAAATCTATTTTGTTCACAATAAAAGAGTTGAAGTACAAAAGCAAAAGACATACGTACAGTTGGAACACAAATCGTTTCACTGAAATTGACTATTTTTATCATTAAAAAACAAAAGATACATTTTATGACGATTTATTGTTTAAAATGAGTAATCCTACTAGCTCCATGATATTAATTTCTCAAAAAAGATGTTCTTTCGAAAATCACAACATTTTCTTTGATTGTCTTCGGAGAATTAAGAAAAATTCTTCTGAGTCATATCAAATGAATGGTATGAGTAGCATAAAATAAACAGACAGTTGATTCATCTTAAAACAATTGCAATGACATACGTTCGTTAGGCATCACATTCACTATTTTTCGCAGTCTTGTCGACATTGATGAAACTTAGTTTCTGCACTGATCATCCCATAGAATATAAAATACGTAACGAATAAATATAGTATTAGCTTAGTTGCCTCATATAATAGTCTGTTCGCAATGAATCAAAACGTTCTAACATGTAGTAAATCGACCATCTGGCATTTATTCTCATTCTATCCATTTAAATATTAAATTAGAAATAAGAAAGAATATGTAAAACATGAAGTTTATCCTTCTCCTAGTTCTTTTAACTATCGATCAGATTCTTTGTTCGAATCAATTGAACTTTCATGACTATTGTATCATTGGAGCTGGTCCAGCTGGTTTACAATTAGCATATTTTCTTGAGAAAGCTAAACGAGATTATGTTGTTTATGAAAAAGCTTCTGAATCAGGTAACTTCTATGTAAAATTGATGAATATATTCTACACACGATGTATTTCAGGCTCATTTTTCATAAATTATCCACGACATCGGCGTTTGATCAGTATAAACAAGCGTAATACAGGTGAAAAAAATCGAAAATTCAATTTAAGACATGACTGGAATTCTTTGTTATGTGATGATGATCATTTACGATTCACTCATCGTTCTAAACAATTGTTTCCATCGGCCGATCTCTTGGTTGAATATTTCAAGGATTTTTATCGTTATTATAATCTCCATATTCAATTTAACACAATAATTACGAATTTAAAACCAATAAGTAAACAAACGACAACATGTGAATCAGAGAATTGTTCATTTTCGTCGATACCTCGCTTTAGTATGGATGATCGAAATCACAATCAATATACATGTGGGTTAGTTTAACGTTGAGAAGAGATACTTTTTCAAGTGATAAAATTTTCTGTTGCTTTGTTTTTAATTGCATCGATAGAATTGTCATTGTTGCAACCGGTCTTTCTATTCCAAATATTCCACCAATGGATGGCATAGATTTAGCCATTGGATATGAAGATCTATCACTTGACATTGAACAATTCGAAAATAAATCCGTTTTAATCTTAGGTTAAATTGAATGAAAATACGAAAATGCAATGGTAGTTTATTCGTATGAAAACTCATCATTTTTAGGTCGAGGAAATTCAGCGTTTGAAGTGGCTCAACATATTTATGATGCTACGAATTATATTCATATGATATCTCGATCGCGTGTACGAAATGCTTATGCAACACATTACGTTGGAGATTTAAGGTTTGAAAAGAAAGTTTGTCATATGAAGATTTCGCACTTTTTGTGCAAGTTTATTTTTTCTAGAGCTATTAACAATCAGTTACTCGATACATATCAATTGAAATCACTTGATGCTCTAGTTGAAGTTGATCTAATCCAACATGTATTATCACGTAGGCCAACCGATGGTCGTATTCAAATTAAATATAAAGATTCTGGCATGTTTACGCCTGGTCCTGAACGGCAAGAAATAGCAGCTTATGATCAAGTTATTCGATGCTTAGGCTTTCAATTTGATAATTCTATTTGGCATCCGTTAGTACAACGTGTTTTCTTCTCTCACAGATTCATAGACTTTTCCGAGCTGATGATGAGAATAGATACAGCAGATTAGAGCCATTCAGTCGTTCCCGAATCGCCGGTCGAAATGGGTTCGATTACAAAAAAGGGATCGGAAATTTCTCCATTCAAATTTCATAGATCTCAAAACAGCATGAAAGAGTAATCTTGGCGAGAAGAAATATTTTTAATGTTACATGCCCGTACGAGTTTGATCATTGTTCTGAAAGCTACTCAACGCATGAGCCGCACAGAAACAGTGAAAGGCTTTCATGCCTAATTAACCCTAATCGGTTTATTTTGTCACTTACCATTCGGTAAGTGAGCACATTGAATCAAGAATCTTCTACTATCTGTAATCGCTTCTTAGAAAAGCAATCCATCTGTTTGTTTGCTTTTTTCATTGACAGAGATGTTGAATTGCAAAAAAATATTGGTCGAACGAGCAAATATCCCAAAATTCGTTTTGATTATCAATCATTCGATTATGATCATCTGTATTATGCTGGTACTTTGATACATTCAATCGATTTTCGAAAGTCATCCGGTGGATTTATTCATGGTTTTCGTTATGTAACTCGTGCACTTCATCGAATATTTGACTATCGCTATCATCAACAAAAATGGACATCAATCATTTTATCATGGTATTCATTAACAAATTATTTAATTAAGAGAATCAATGAAGTTGACGGAATCTATCAAATGTTCGGGCAACTTGTCGACGTAATATTAATTGATAGGTATACAATGAGTTTTTTCTCCTCGAATTCTTCAACCCTCATATAATGTATGAATAGAACAAATCGTCAGTGTCGATACTTGGAAGAATATCCGATACGACTGCTTCCACGTTTAGAACAAATAACTGGTTATCAATCGAATGATATATTGATATTAAATATGCAATATGGAATGAATTATTCGGGAGCTGGTAGAGTCATGACTTCCCTTTGTACGTTTGAATAATTATTCATATATATTATTTGAATCATTAGGTCGTGATGTATTTGCATTTGATCGTGTATCTGCTTCAGTACATACGGCAGATCGATCGAATTTTCTTCATCCTGTTATTTACTACTATGATTCGATGTTAAAAGGTACATTGAAGCTATTGAATAGAGAAGACATTGATATGTTTGTTTTTACATTGAATTAGAAGCAGATTTCGATGGTGTCAAATCTGGTTTTTTACCCATAACAGCATCTGTTCGCATACACCATATCGTTGAAAATCTTCTTACTCTATGGATGCAACCAGATGATCATATTCTGCCAATGAGAATTTTTCTTGAAAATATTCTTACAGTTAATTTTGAACAACGAACAGTCCTATCGTATGCCAGAAAAAAAATGCGCCAGCAAAAATTAACGGTTCCTGTTCGACTTTATGCAGCACACTAAAACTTCATCATGTCAATTTTTAATAAAACTAATAAATCGAATGTATGTTGTTCCCTAGACGAATCATGTTCAAATCATATTCGTTCGCAAGAATAAATCGTTTATTAAATAGAAAATGAACACTGTCTGTCAATATTTTACTTCAGTACATTGTCAGTTAGATTCATAAGTCGTATTGTTCTAGAGGTAAATTTTACTTGTAGTCAATGATTTTTTTTCTATCACCATGTCGTTACATATGGAAGTATTACAGAATTAAATTAATTCGTAGAACTTCTTTTACTCTATCTTCTATTTGCAAGTGATCAGTTAATGCATTCAAATTTCTTCTTATTATACAATAATGAGATATTTTGTTGCTCGTAGCAATATTTTAAGCGAAGAAGTACAATACCAGCTACTTGGCCACAGATTTCACGTTAGAGTAAGTACACAACAAAACAGATGATTACATGCTTCTTCTTCTTCTTCTTCTTTTCTGCACCATAATAGTGATGTGTAATAAGTCTGTAGGAACGAGAGACTCGATTGATAAATTATTTCCGTGGGGCTATTAAAGTTAAGACGCAGAAGGAAGCGAAAAGAACCGTCTGATTTTGTTTTGTAACTATATCCATCTTATTTGTGCTTGTCAGAAAACAATGTCCTTAGCTTCGAAACAGCTTATCATGGTTAAATAAATAAAAAGAAACAAATGACTAGATATTAAATAATTAATTAAATGATGAAAGAAGCAAACAAAAAGATTCTCAAATTATGAATAGTTAATCTATGTTGAAAATCAACACGCCTTTTAAAAGGAACGATGTTCAGCGAGTTTGTATGGGAATGTGAAAATAAGTCATTTTGATCATAAAAGCCGTTTCAGTTAGTCGATCACACCTGTTCAATTGAAATCGCTGAATTTTCATCTGATAAAGAAAAGAGAAAAGAGAAAGGAATTAAACCAATACATTCCTATATGGTGATATTATACAATATAAAACGAACGAATGCTGAAAAGAATGAAGAATACAAACTAAAAGAGAACAATTTATTTCATCATGAATTTGAATATATTTATTGTTATGCAACATGGAAGAAATCTAATTTTTTTATTAATCAACAGGATTTATGTTAAATGAAGTTTTACAGTCATTTACTGAGAAAGCAGCATAATCTCATTCTGGAATCTGTGATATAAATCAAGTGTAAATACGATTCAATCTATCATTGATTCTTCTTCACACTCAATATTCTGTTCTTAAGCCTTGAGTTTGATTGTTCTATGACGTATAGACATTAATTCGTTCCAGATTTGTTACTCGCATCATATGTACGTGAAGAATAGACAGTCAGACGTAAATTCACTTCAATTTCTTTTCGATGAGATTGTCTTCATCAGTCAAATGAAGATGTTCTGTGGTGTGCTGCCTGGGTGGTAAGTGTAATTTAAGCTATTCAGTCAGTCCTCTTTCTCTTGCGACTAGATCTATCTAATTTCGTTCATCGTCATTCAACGTCTTTCCTATCCAAAGTTAATCATTCGCGTAAAACGATCACACTTTCAACAACAAAACACCCTTACACGTTACATACATATATTTATATAAAATATACGTATATGGAGAGAGGACTCCAAAGCTCAATATTCATTTCATTTATTTAATGCATTTATGTGCGTATAATATACAATTTTTCTCTTCGTAGATGCAATTTCATAATTCCTGTGAAATTATGCAACAAAGGCATAAGGATCAAATGTACGATTAGATTCCTTCATTTTTTTCCCTAGATTACAGAAGGGAGATCATTCGAGCGATAAAATAATAAGGACGAACACGTCTCTTTTATAAGTACGGCCATCGATCTAAACAGGCACTCTTTTGCATAAGTTAAAAATGAATATTTAGACGCTATTTTACTCAGCAGCATGCCAACCATTCGACAGCTTTAAGAGATACTTATCCAACTTGTCACGGTTCATTAATGATTATCAACATCTAGTCTATGTTTATGACATGAATGAAATCATCACCAACAGAAATAGAACCATTCGAGACAGGCGACAATTAACTCATTCTTTTTTTTTTGTATTTTAATAATCAAAGCATGTTTCTTTTTGTTTCCTTCCTAAATCAATCTGATTTATTAGAGTTACATTAGTTTTTCTATCACTTGTAGTAGCAGTTACGGGTCATTGTCAATTGTTCGAAGAGATAAATTGTATGCAGTGTATGTGTATACGTATATGTATAATAAATACATGTGCAGCTATATAGCACCTCTTCCTTCAATGAATATAAAACAAAGAAGAAACAATGATGATGAAGAAACTACCGCTCTTCTTTTTTCTTCTCTAATGTATACTGATCATCATCATCATCATCAGCTCGTTTTTCAGTCTCGCGGTAGATTTCTTCAGCTTACAAAAGAGTCAACTTCAGAACGAACGAGAGAGAGAGAGAGAGAGAGAGAGACAGTAAGAAGGAGCAAGCGACTGTTCATTCATATTTTTCCTCTCCCCCTCTCTCTCTCCTTCTCTGTTTCGTGCACACGCTATTCTCTCTTGCTTCGTTTCGCCTTTCTATCGTGTTCCACTATTATTTATACAGAAAGAGAAGAAGAGAAAGAAGAGATCTACATTTTCTCTTTTGCATCTCTAAACGAAGCGTGAATACATTTTTTTTGATATTATTAAATAGAATCACGAACTGTACATATATAAAGCATATCTCCAGACAGACGAACACGAACTGTACAATTGTTTTGTTTTGATTTACAATGTTGCTAATCTTATTTTTAATAATTTCAATATTTTCAACTACATCCGCTGACAACACAGGTAAATTGAAAAGACTGACATGAAAATGGAGAAGAAACTTCTTCGATTACATCAGAAATTGATTCTATTCGAATGCACCAGATGATGATTGAGTAGTCATTCTATGGAACCAGTTTGTTCTTTCACGCATTCATATAGAATTGAAAGTGTTTTTTAATTAAATAAATAAGCAAAAAGAAAAGAATATATATGTACAGATGCACATCATTCTAAAATGTAATCATAACAAACGATTACATCGATGGCTTTCAGCTATATCCAACATGATTTTAACACCTAAACGTGACTAGTAACAGATTAACAAAAAACGGAAATGAATATTATATTGATACCGGCGACATGTTCATTGTTAGTTAAACATAAAAATCCGATAAGTTGTTGTCATCAGACGACACATGAGAAAAAAAGTAGTGAAACAGAGAGAGTGTGTGTGTGTGTATGTGTTTCTGTCTGAAGTATGTTTGGAAGAAAAGTGTGTATGTGTCCATCCCTATACATCCATCTATCCATTGATTTTTAGGCTCCCTACTATGAGAATATAATAAATGTCTTTGTATTTGTTAAGAGATACTCAATTGAAATGAAAATGAAATCTATATGATTTATAAATCGATCGAACAGAAGATGATTAACGAATGACTGATAGACGATGATAGCTTAGTTGATTTTTACCTTGTACTAATTTGAAAATAAATGAGATATATGTTGATTTGTAGATGAAAGAATGAAATTCTCATCTAGACGAAAATAAAAGAGAACCAATGTATGTTCATGCAAAAAATGAGATACGGTTATCTATTAGAAGAATAAATATTCTGATAAGTTTTAACTCTGTTCGTCTCTCTCATTGATCATTCTTGTCGACATTCCACGACAGTAACTAATCGGTTACATACTCATATAATATATATAATTATATCGTGCTCTTTTCATGACAAAATAAGATTGTATGTTCTTTCTTTCTTTCTTACAGATCAACCAAAATTTGATCGGTCACATGAAACTGTTTCTGTTGTTGTCGGTAAACGAGCATTATTACCATGTTACGTATCAATAAAAGACTCTAGTAATAGTCCATTTAAAGTAATTACTATATATATATATATATATTGATGAAGGAGCATATGTCTGATAACTTCTTATTTAGGTTATTTGGATGAAATTAAATAATAGTTCAATTTTAACTATGGAAGATCGAGCTATAAATGGTGATCCACGTATATCATTATTACATGCATATGCCGACGAATGGAATTTGCAAATTGATGATATAGATGAAGATGATGCTGGTATTTATCAATGTGTTATTAATACGGGCATGTATAAAACGTTAACGTTGGACGTTAAAGGTAAATGAAAAGTTAAAATAGACAAACAGAAAAAAAAACATGAAGCAAAGACATAGACGATTCGTTTGATAATTTCAGTTCCACCGAAAATAATTGATGAATTAACAACAGAACCTTATCCATCATCGATAAGATCAGGTTCAAATTTTACGATAAAATGTTATGCGCATGGTAAACCAATGCCAAAAATTCGCATTCTTTCATATGATCAATCAGACAATGCTAAAAGTATGTTGCCATACGGAAAGATATTTATTATTATCGTGAAAGTTATCAGTAAATAATATGATGATGATGTTTTCTTACTATTTGTTACATCATGAAACAAGATTTCTCTTTGAATTCTAGTCTATGATGATTTTATCTTTTGATTAAAATAAAAAGGAATCTCTTAGAATAACATTGTCTAATTGAACAGTTGAGGTCTCTCGAACATTTTCTATATGCATATAGAACAACAAAAACAACACAAAGAACTTTATATTAGTGGTGTCGTCTAAAGAGAGAATAATTGAGCCACTCGACCCTGTAGAGGCTTCGCATTTCGTTGGATTCAATGCATTATATATTTTCTTTTGTTTTTATCAATAATAGTTATCAGTGATCAAAACGAAGTAACACTTTACGATGTATCGCGTCATACACGTCGTCGTTATGAATGTATAGCTAGTAATGGCTATCCACCGGATGTAGCACGTTCATTTCAATTGACAATACAATATGCCCCTGAATTAAGTCTTACTGTACAATCAACAACAAGCGATGAATCAACATCATCAGTATTATTCGTGGATTTCAATCAACACGAAATTCGACTTAAATGTCGAATTCTCATGAATCCATCCGATAAAATCTATTGGACTAAGGATAATCAAAAACTAATGAATAATCATCATGTACATCAGTATTTATCGACTTATACAGAAAATTTTATTATATCTGAACTTGTTATAAAAGAATTTTTAAATGATGATGAAGGTGAATATTCATGTATTGCTTCAAATTCACTTGGAATCAATTCAAAAAGTATTCAATTATTTGTTGCACCAACAACGACAACAACAACAGTCCTAGTATCAACAATCGTAACAGCAACAACATCATCACCGATAATAACTGAATTATCAACTTCCAGAGTGTCGATTCCTCGCCGTAAGCGACCCAAACATAGTCGAACAACAACAATATCACAAGAATTCTATCATTCAACAGAACTTTTAAGAGAGATGACTATCACATCATCACAAGGTAAATGATGATAAATGTGTTTCTTTCTGTTCACTCAAGGTCAATAGTAATACTATAACCATATATATATATATATATACATCGATTAGGATTGAAAAGATTGTCACGACCTTTTTTCTTCTCCATTTCAGTTCTGATTGATGAGACGAAAGATAGAAAGAAAATGCCCCGAGGAAAATTGAAGAGCTAAAACTACTCAATTAATTCAATTGAAAAAGACGTTTAGGAGAAAACATCAAACAAATTATTCTAGCGGCCACTTTACTATGATGATGATAATGATTTGAACTAAATAGGTCAATATCGTTTTTGATTATCTTGTGTCTTTTTTTCTTCATCTAGCTATTAATACTAAATACCAGATGATGACATTATGTATATGCTTCTATTTGTGTCGGCTTACTTCTAAATAATATTATTCAACAAAGGATGCCAAATGACTGTGATAATAGTAGAACTTCTTATTCTCAGGTATGTACGATTTATTGGACATGAACTATATGGATTGTTTTATTTCTACTTAGTATTCCAGTGATGATGCCATTCGGCTGGATGTCTATTTGATCGTATTGTCGAGATAAACATTCGTGTTGCTTTGTCTCTTTATTTGCTTTCTCTTTGTTTCATATATCAACGAAGTTTCTTATTTTTTTTCTTGTTAAATAGAATATGTGTGCTTGTGTGTGTGTGTGTGTGTATGTGTGTTTAATAAAGATGAAAAATAAGCAGCAAGCTCGATGTCATACTATTTTGTTGCTTGATTGTTTCGAACATGTCTCGGTTAGTTGAGGTGATGTTTGCATTACCACAATCACCGGATATTTGACCCCTGTTGGAAAGAAAAGTAATAATAATGAGCTTTTTCTTTCTTTTTTTTGTTTTTTAAGTATAAGCCGCTAATACCTAGTCTCAGTCATATGCATATACATTTGTTTTTCTATCTGACTGATTTGATTATGAATAAATAAGGTTTCGAATTGGATTAATAGAAGTTATGATTGAAATCTGTTTCCTCTTATCAGATAGATTTTTGTCATATCTAATGAACTTTAGTCTTCTTTACTCATATGACTAATGAGCAAAAAACATGAATTTTGAGTCTCAAATTTCAATATATATCCCTAAACAAACCATCTTTCATTCGATATATATATATATATATATATATATATGTTTGAATGTGTGTGTGTGTGTGTGTATATATTTAAATAAGACTGCTAAGAAGATGAATGTTCGTTACATAAAAAGAAAATCATCGATGTTTACATATCTCACCCGTTGTTGCCGCTTCTATGAGCGTGCGTCAACAAAAAAAATGAGAGAGAGAAAGAAAAAGCTTTAGTTCTTTGTTGATTGCTAATCGCCAAAGTATATATGTATATATACATATGCATGAAGAGTCTAGATTGATTAACATCTCACATAGTGAAAGTAAATGGAGCCGCACTAAATTGATATTCAAATGGACATGATAGTTATTAAGAGGAGATGACAATATGTCGACGACTATAGTTTTTTCTTTTTGATGGACGAGACACATCCATTGAGATGACGATTTAGATTTCACTCGTCATAATACTTTTTCATATATATATATATAAGGTGTCTTCTTTGATCTTGATTCATCATTGTATGTATGGCACTTTTGGCTAACTGTAAAAAAAATAAACGATGATTCGATGCGGGAAGCCATAATAAACAGTTGACAAGCGGCAGACATTCGGTGATCTGTCGAGCGATATTCAATACGTTGTCAGAAACAGACACAGATTGAATAGGGCGTTTCCTCACATGCACATATACACATCGATGAATGCTGTTACTCTTTCTGTCAGATGCAATTAGCTTATGCGACAAGATTTATATATGTGATATCACCTTGAGATAATATCGAAATGAACATTGAAATAAAAAGCAGATGGGAATAGAAAATTGAAAAATTAATTAGCTTTCTTTTATCTGATAGTGAAGAGTCTCCTTAGAACAAGAACAAGAAAGAAGAACTTGTATGCTTGACAAATTGGAAAATTTTACTTAATGTCATAGATAGAAGGTTTCAAATTTTGACATCGATGAAAATAATGAAGTTAATATGAACGTCATGATTCATTATGCGAAGGTTACAATAAAAGATATTTGTTTAAAGCCTGTATAAAGAGTGAAATCTAAACATGATGCATTTCAACTACTAAACATAGATTGATGTGAAAGAAATATTTTTCTAACATTCTTGATGAAAAGATTTGTTCACATATGAACAATAGGTATCTTTATTATCATTCGTTTCATTTCAAATTTATATCAATGATCATTCATCATTCTTTTGTTTATCTATCAAACTAATTCGTTTACAATCTTTCCTTTTAATAAAAGAAAAGTGTCGATTAGACATTGTTTTGTTGCATATCTAAAAAGCACAATAAGACAACGTGATGAGCATTTTTTTCTCATGCCACCAGTTTATCATTCTACGATGTACTCATTAACTTTGTTGTTTTCTGCCACACTTTAAATGATGTTTTTGATTTTTGCACCATGATTTTCTGAAGTCTGAGAATTAATACACATAGATGATTTTTATTTAATGAAATGTTATCGTTGCCGAGAAAATCTTATTGAATTTTTAATCGGATATGAATCTAATGCTGTGAATAATAACTGCTACTACTATTGCAAAACGAGTCGTTAATTTAGTTAAATCTTAAGCATTTGAATTAGATTTCGGATGGATTGTAAAGAATTCACAATACCTATTTTCTTGTGTACTTTGAAAGGAAACATTCATGACATATTCCATCGTTTTCTATGATTCTAATGTAGCCTACAGCTTCAATCACTGTTTTCTATAATTGAATCAATTCTTTTCAATATGTTTAACTACATGAAATCTATTCTGCATTAATCGTCAAATATTGGAATTCATATAATTGTATTCGTAGAAAACGAATCAGTGAAACAAAATGAAATTAACATAATGGAAACGTCCGGAAAATTTCTATTTACCATTTCGTATTATGGAATGGTTGTAATCACGAATCAATGTTCACGCTTCTGACGTTTCTATTTTCTAGACGGTTATTATTGAGAGTCGTAACATGAATGGAAACAAGGATTTTCTTTTTATTAAACTAGAAATTCCATAGAAAAAAAAAGACCAAATTCTCAAGTGCTTCATTTTAAATTATCTTTCTTCATTCGAAGTGAACATAGGATACGAAGAATAAAAAACAGCATGTGTAAATGCATAAGTTTCACCACAAATAACATTTTTGTGAGAAATAAATAACTAAACATAACTATGACTTACTCTAGGCGACAGATCTAATGAAGGTGTGGATGTTAATCGGGCCTGTTCCATTTCAAAATGCGGTACGTGTACGGGCAATCTTTATACATTCGCTTCGTCAGTTGAACTTGGGAAAATGATAATCGTACGTTTCAAGAACTGTTGACATTCGAATCTCACCGCTCTTGGATATCCGTAAATTAATTTACTGTCTTGTCGCTTATTTTCTTTTCGAAAGAAGTTAATTTCAATTTATAGTTCATCTTCCATGGACTCGATCGCAAAGATCTAATAGTTGATTGTGACAATCAAAATTATTGTAAATCAATTAAAAAATAGAAATTTGAACCTGTTTCACTGCTATTAATTCGTAGAAGTTCACTACTGTTGTAAATTGTAGAATAATTCACTTGTATGTTGTTTTTCGAGCCTGAACTATGAACAACATAGAGCAAAATAACTTTTTGCGTTTTCAAGAGAAAGTAAAGGTAACAACAAACCTGGCATGGATACAATACTTAAATTTCTCTCCAATATTGGAATCATGAACGACTGTATAAGCACCCATGTATAAAGTGAAAAGCTTGTCTCTTGCCATCCTTCGTAGGATGGTTGAAGTCTGTTCATGAGAACTTGAATCTTCTTGTTCATTGATTCTTTGAAAAGTTTGAGCAGAGATAACGCAGAAACGTTGGTTTTTTAATTCATGCTAAAAGATAATTTATTTTTCAATGCCACTGAATTCAATCTCATGACTCAGCTACTCAATTTGATCGAAGATAGAATCATTATGAAAATTGACCATGACAGATTGAATTCAAACTAGTACCATTGTCTGCTTCTGTCTATTACACAAAGTGAAGGTAAGCACAGCACAAAAACCCTTTTCCCTGATCGTTGAGGAAAACTGACACGAGTTATTTGAGATATGAGACTACCGAAATGCTACTCTACTGTGTCATCTACATGATAGAGTACGATCAGACGGCAAAAAACTGTTTCTTTATATCCATACAACGCTAGAATCACTTCAATGGTAACTCATTCTATGGATACTCTCAAGTTTTTTACAATCTATGTATGAACATTAAGCCAGTAGCAAATATGTGATGCATTTAATCGATAGACTTTCCTGTTCTAATCTCTCGATGATAAAATCAAGTGAATGATAATGAGAAGAAAATGAAAACATCGCGACGAACAAAATGGAAGAAAATATCTTTCACAGTTAAACATTTTGGAGCTTCGCAATAGTATTAGTAAAACTTTTCTTTCTCAAGACTTGGCAGAAGAGCTGTAACAGAGTTTTGGAGAGAATTCAGTGACACATCGTTTCAAGTAATGTTAAGACAAACGATAAAAATATCGACTAAGACGATAATATGATACTGTGAGGCACATTTATTCTGCCACACCAGCTAGAATGAACCATCGTAAATCAAATAACTTTAACCGCAATCCCTACATGTGAAGCGGAGATTCTTGAGAAGATTTTCTCTTCGAGATTTTCTTCTAAGTAGTGATAATCATATGAAAAATACGAGTCATCTGGATACATCTGCAGCTTTCATGACTTATCTGTGCACATTAATTGAAACTTTACTGTCACATTAGGAGATTCGTCAGAGGCAAAGTTGTTTGATCAAAATCGTACTCGCTATTTCAATGGATTTTCGTCATCGAGGTCAAAATATGAACTTCACAGATGAGAGATATTTCTTATTGATCATGATTATCCTACTGCAAACACATTCTTTACACGTCTCAAGAGAAAGCCTGTTTCTCTTATTTGGATTGTGGTAGAGTAAGAATCCTGAAAATTTTCTGATTTCCTCTGATGAGATTCGACAGAAATATTGCAGATTTGTAGATTCTGGCAATTAAAATAAATTTCATGTAAAAGCCTCAACAAAGATTCATGCTCATTTCACGATCTATCAGAAACTTTTCAAGCCTGGTGCAAAACAAAAAGAGAGCTCTTGCATGGAAAGGAAATACTAACATCGGACAATCTCACCAATGATCATTGATAATAATCAAGGTATCACAGATTGTTAACTTTGTACTGTAACCCATTCATAGATTACTCGCAACGCAGAGTAATATCTCGTTCATGATTATTTGAATAGATTAACTAGATGATCACAACTCTAGGAATGTAATCTCTTGATGATTTATTTGTACCTGAACATATTTATTTGTAGAAGTGATTAGTATGAAAACGATTAGATTCGTTGTAGAACATGACTTAGTGCAAAGTGAACACGAATTGTTATTTGATGAGTAGCGGTATCTGATTGGAGTAGATTAGTCAGTGATGATGAAATCAATTCAGTTTTTTCTTCTGTTTATTCCGATATTGATATTGATAAAGCATCAAGACAAAGAAAACCTGACAAAATAAAGAGTGTAAGTTCTCTCTTATAGTATTGATGCTATCAATTTCGTCATTCATGCATATGTTGTCGTCTATAAGAGTGTTCATTTAACTAATGTTTGACTGCTTGAACTATTTAGATATTTTTCTTTCTTCACTTTGTTGTATTGTAAAAACTTTTCTCAACTTTCGTTAATAGTCTTTTGATTCAGCTACGTCTTCAATAGTTAAACCATTATCACTATACATCAGTCATGTATCTATTACTTTTGTTTTTGCGCTGCAGCAAAATTTTCCATTTAAATACACATCGTAGCTTGTTTCAATCATGTACAACACCATTTGTTATCCATGTTCGATACATTCATTAAATTCTGTTAGTTGACATTGTCTCCGGATCATAATAATCAGAAAAATCAATATCTTCCTATGTGTACACAACTTTTATTATTATTTCTTTAGTTAATAGTAAATTTCATTGATACATTTAAATGTATAACAAGATAATTTTCAGTTACACTGGATCAACGATACTATTTGGCAGACCCAGGGCAAACAATCAAATACTAAAATTTGACAAAATTCTGCATCTGATCTTGTATGATATAGTAAGATCAGACGAAAAATCGTACACGGAATCGTGGTCTCAGAAGTCTGAAATCAAGTCTTACTCTAAAATTCTTGACAGATCTTGTTCTTGTCTCAGATCCTCAGATCAAAAAATCCGACGTTAAGTCTTTTAAGATCAGATGAAATCGTACAAAAAATCGTGGTCTCAGATATCACACATCTATTTGTACAGTAAGATTCTTGTAAGATCTTACTGTTGCATAAGATTTTTTATAGTCTTATAGTCAGATCTGACAGAAGAAAAAGATCTGTCATGAATTTTAGAGTAAGACTTGATGTCGGACTTCTTAGTCCACGATTTTGTGTACGAGTTTTCGTCTGATCATACAAGATCAGATACAGAATCTTGTCAAATCTCAATGCCTGATTGTTTGCCCTGGGAATATAAGATTATAGAAAATCTAATGTGACAGTAAGATCTTACAAGAATCTTACCGTGCGACTTGTTCTATGATATCGGAGACCACGATTTTTCGTACGATTTCATCTGATCTTACAAGACTCAATGTATGATTTTTTGACCTGGGGATACATAATCAACATCTGTAGTAGAGAATTTCGATTGTGTTAATTCAATGGTTATTCATCATCACTTGTATTAGCAACGATTTTATAATAATCCTCGTCAGCAGCATAGGGTGTGAATTAGATATGATATAGTATGATATCATTGATGTGAATCAGTTTCAGGTGATGGCATACTGTGTATCTTGCAGATAAGCAGACAATTAAGAGATTTTACTCGGTCCACTTTGCTTCAAAGATCAATAAGTTTTATTTTTCTCACTAGTGAAAAATCGATCAATGCTTCATTTTGCTTTTGAAGATGAACATAACATAGAGATGATTTCGAGAAAATGATTGTAGGTTATTCAATGTAGAATTTAACCATGACCGTGTAATACGAGATAAGGTTATCGAATTTCTTTCGGCTGTTCATCAATATTCAATCGAGATTGTGTTTTAAAATTTGAGCTATCAATCATTGTAATTCCATTCGTATATATTGTTAGATGACAGTTTGCAGAGTCACAAATCGATCAGTGTGACAACAAACTAATGACATTTTCAAAGTGAAAGAAATATGAGATACTTTTCTTACTTCCTTTTTTCTTAGTTCAACTATCAGATTTATTGAAAGCAATGTCTCGATGTAGTAATAAGCATTGCTTTGTTTAAAATAGATATTAGAATAAAACTATGATGTCATCTTGCTAAGAGATGCACACACAATATATTTTTTGAATAGCGATCACTTTTGGCTTTTAATATCGAACATTGTCGTTCCCTATAGTAATATTCGTGTGAGCAAGAAAACATAGAAACAATAGTGTTTTGGAGCATAAGAACATATCGTTCTATTCTATCCCTTTTACATGAGTAAAACGAAAGTAATTATTGAACTCATTAGCTTTTAAAATTCTGAAAATAGCAATATTCAATGTTTTGCTTTGTCATACATAAATGATTTCATATGTTCACTAACTTTCATGGCCTCAAGCTTAAATCATTGTTGTTAAGATGAAATGCATTTAAGTCTTGATGATAAAGCATGAAATTTCAATTCGTCTATTAAATCAGTTACTAGATTCGATAAATTAGCATGAGGTGGTGTAAACCAAAAGTCTCATAAAGCGGTCTTCGATTGATCCACGCTCCTTCTCCCTCCCGTCATGGGTCAAAATTGTTTTTATGAAAAAACCATGGACCGAATACGACTGATTAAAAAGTTAGATAAGTGCCCATGGGCCAAAATGAGCGAGCATGAAACAAAAAAGAAAGAAAATGACAAAAACATGCCATAGGTTGCCAATAAATTCGTTTACGATAACTTCACGTCATTTTTAAAACAGTAGTCGTCACTCTTCCTTCGTTCATAGCTATTCATTCTAACGGAAAATTTTTCCAAAGGATCTATTGACTTTTCATTCTAACGGAAGTAGCTTTTCATCATCCATTATTATTTTATTTTATACATTAAGATCCTTCGTTTATAAAGAATAATTTCAAACAACTTCTTTTAATCTTCCCCTTAATGAAGAAAGGAAATAAGGTGAAATAAATGAAATGCATTTCGATCTGACGCCATGTTTTCTACAAGAGAATTCTGTCAATTTCTACCTGAAACTATATGCTGTTGTCTACAAACTCGAAAATATTTTATTGGTTTCTCCAGTATTTGCTTCCTTAATAGTGCCAACAAGATTTCTCGATGGATTCTTATTCTATAACATTTGTTTTAAGTTTTTGATTAAAAAAGCATGTTAAGATGTAGTGCGTACCAAAATCCTTATAAAATTACGCTTTGCTTCTAGTTTCTATGTAAACACTCATATAATTAGAGAGTCCTTTCTATAGACTTTTTAGGCATTCAACATGTGGTATCTTTTCTCCACATAACTAGTAAGAATTTTAAAAAAAGTTATTCTGTTAGGCATCGTATCCTGGCATGCGTTTTCAAACAAAAGTACTCAACAGAGAGAATCTATGTGCATAGTTGAAATTCAGTTTCTCAACTATGCTATGTTGGAGTATAGCTCGGATAAGCATCTCTATCAAATATCACAGTATCAATTTAACATTTTCCATTAGTCTTACTAATATAGGCCCAGCATATGTTGAAAGTTTAAGGTGACTGAGACGCACATCAGCTGCGATCGACTTTTGAGACAGTTGATTCTAAGGACGTTCGAAAAGTATTGATTTGGACCTATTTATTTTATACTATTGATCTTAATTTAACCTTAAAAAAATCAGGGAGCATTTTTTAACCACCTTCGAAACTCATCACAAAAATAGAGATCACGAATCTCCAGCATTCTCATCCTGTGCTTGAAAGAATTCTCATGGTCTTCTTACAGAATTATTGAATATATCTCTGGAATAATATTCAAATTTGTAAAGGAAGAACATTTGATCTGAAATTCAACCTGCGAGTAGGTCAGATGATTCTTAGAATGTCCTGAAATCTTCACCGAAACGGATTCTTTCTTGTGTAGATATTGAGTACGAAAAGAATGCAACGGCCATTTATGAAATCAAATTCTTTTTCTTTCTAAAGTTTCATATCTCAAGAAACGAACGCAAGTCTTATTTAAAACTTTTAGGATATTCTAAGGATCCACAAGTGTACTTGTAGGCAATAACTTGTTGCATTCATTTTTCTGATTCTTTCATACTTTGTCAGAGGAATATATTTGTTGGATATCACGTCATATTTGTACATCACTTTGAAATTTCAAAACTGGTTTCCTCAGATACTTCAACTTAATATCCATTAATACCGTTTACAAAGTTAAAATTGCAGGTTTTGCCGATAAAGAAAAGAAATTATCAATAAAACATTCACATAAAACGTTTAATGGTAAATATGCCACTTCCTCACACAGAAGCGAGCTTAACGCGTTCTGTTTTTCTCTCAATCACCTACCATAGCCTGAAAAAAAATCAGCTCTCCGTACCGAGTTTCGCTACGTTGTTTATGTAAATTATCGAAATATGTTTGCCAAGGCATACTTGACTTTTAAGGGTTAATTGATAAAATGAAGCTAATGCATGGTAATACACTACTTCCGTTAGCATGGTAAATTAATGCGTACGTTAAAAATGCTCCAATCGCTCGAGTGGACCATAAACTGGGTTGGGTCAAGCCGAGGAGTTTTCGCCCGTGGGTAGGTTTTTACTAGCCTGGCCCACTGCATTTACATCTCTCATACGGGCCGTATTGTTCAACTTGGACGAAGCCGATAATGAATTTCAATGATGTTCGTACAATAGTCATTCTCAATATTCAAAGTAGTTTTATACTTCAGATAAAACAACTCAGCTATTTTTTTTACACTTTTTTTTCAATGTTCTTAATCGTTCGCTGATCATGATGGAAAACTAAAAAAACAAAAATGATCTGAGTAATACTAAAATTATTGCTTTTGATTGAAATCTTTCGTGACTTAGACGTTTTGGCAGTTTTTTTATTTTGTTACGCCAGTTTTTCTTTTAAAATATGGCAACGCTATTGTGTGTTCCGTTCCTTTTCTGCATGCTTTTTTCATTTCTTTTTCTGAAATCCCTTTGCTATTTATTCTATTGAGAAGTACGTCTCGTAGCAACATAAAGGACAAATAGCCTGGGTAAAAAGAAAACTGATGTGTGTTTGATCGATCCAATTCTTGAAAAATACTTGAGAAAGAAATGAAGCTGTTGATTGAATTTTCCTATTTTTATTTTGGTTGTTGACGGCAGAAATGGAAAACTCTAACTCGAAGTTACCTCTTTATTTCATCAGAGTTCAAGAAGAGTTGGAGTTGACCATCTCTGCTTGTCAGACTTAGTGGCTGTTTTCGTAGAGTACCTACTAGTATATAGGATAGGATAGACAACATTTTGTACAGAAATCACTGAATAATATAGGAAAATTCTAGAGCCTAGTGTTTCATAAAAATACTCCTAGATGAGTTGCAGAAAACTTGCAATGACGCTCAAATTTTGTTGAATATGCGTCTCATATTATAAGATAAATTGGAAACTAGTCCAAATTGAACGTAACCAAAATTAAAAGTAAAAAAATTACCAAAACATGAAAAATGAACGATGACTTCTGGTCTAGAGATGGGCAGCACTCTACTGTCACTCACATGGAAGCCGTTGTAGAAAAAAAATGCAACAGAGGAAACTCAAAGGAACAGAAAAATAGTTCTGGTTTTTTCACTTTACTCATATGTTTTTGATCATTATTATGTGCAGCACTTGAAAGTATTACACTCAACTTATATATGCATACATCAAAAAATGATATGGGAAGATATCTGTTTAATCGATATCGATTTCTTGTCTTACCTGTACTTGCCTGTTTTTCTTTGTTGCTGTATAGAAAATCATATCTAATTTTCTAATAAATTTAGACTAGATAGCAACTTAACAAAACTGCAAATTTTAAGACCTTCGTGCACACTCAACTCTTAATTGATGCGTTATTAAATAAATCCGGCATAATACACAGCAACGTCTCTACCATACAGTTTTGAATAATTACATTAAAGCTATACACTAGATTGATTGCTTGTCTTTTTAACAATATTGCAAATTATATGGATGATTAAAAATGGTAATATTATGAATCATAGATCTTGCATATACTATCAGCACGACTCGTCTCTCTATCATTAGCAACATTTTCTTCAAGAAAATAATTACTAATTGAGTATTAAATCATGTGCGCTGTTAACTGGTATTCGTTGTGCTTAGAATCAATTCAAACGTGAAAGAGTAAGATGATTTCAGTATTTCACTCACAATTAAGAATGCATCAGCCAGTCTTTCTTTCTGAAGCCTTAAGCTACCACGCAAACAAATTTGTACAAGTTTTAGCTCTCGAAATATGTATCTCGAATGTGCACAAATATTTATTCACATGTGCTAGTTCGAAGTCAATCGGGACACAAAATTATCAAGGCTGATGTATTTGCTATGAAAAATGAAAATCAGCTGTTGATAGTGGCAATCCGCTGTAAAATCCCATGCGAAATTTCTAAATGAATTCTTCAAGACATCACTCATCATCTTCGTAACTAGTTTCGAAAGGATCTAACAATTTTGACAACAAATATAATAGTGAACTAAGAAATATCAATACAGTATCCATAGATCTCATACTTTTTATTCCTGATCGAACCAGCTACACGTGAATAGGCACGACTTTTCTTGACAAAATGGATGGCACTGAATAGGCAATTTTTCTTTTTTCTTTTAGAGAATATAGGAAATCTAGGATAAATGGCTGAAATCTATGAATTTTCAGGTAGATTTTCAAATGTATAAAAATTATAGGTAACGTAGGACTACAGTCAAATCTGCTTGAGAAAAACGCCCCACCATTATTCGGCGAGTTTTCTTCAGGGAAATAGGTGGTTAGGCTGACGTCTAGAAACGTTTTCATATATTTGAACCTCCACAAATGTAAGTGCTATGTCGCCTAGTTTTAATAGTATATTTTTCAAGTGAGCTTGTTATTAATAGATAATTATGAAAAAATTTGGTTTTACTCTAACATATCACCCTATGGAAATTTTGTTTGAAAAAGCAGTGTCATCGTGCACTTCTCCTAAAAAAAATTGAGCATGACATTTTCTTCTAATATTCTATTAGAAACGCCGGGACCAGCATCATCAAGCAAGGCATTTTGTTCAAAATACAATTAAACAGAGCAAAGACATTCTTATAAGTTTTCTTTAAAACCATGGATGTATACAGTAAGTTAAACAATACATGTGTACAATGTTTAAAAAGAATTAAAACATCTTCATACTTCGATAGTTAATCTTGCAGAACTTAATGACTGCGATATAATTATGAAGCAGGTCTAGTTTTATATGCGCGCTATTATTAGATCTGTCTGATTGAAATCAAATCACTTTCAAACTCCATGTGAATCACTCATAATGGCATTGATTTCGATATGATCATTGTAACTCTATTGAAAACACGAAGACAAAGGAGTTCCATAATAGTGTTTAAAGCCGATGTTGGTTCATACATAGATTATTTAAAATGATTTTAAAAATAGAACAGAATATGTTTATGTACGCATATGAGTTTTGTTTTGAGTGCATGATGATTGGTTAAAGATGACTAATACAAAAATAGCGCTGTCAGTGTGACGAAAATAGTTTATTTTTGTTAAAGTTCTTGATTCATTATATTGAGCGATGGTTTATACTATAATTTTATCAATCATTTTGACTTATTACGGTCTTTATTCAAAAGTAAGAAGCTTCTTATGCATGAGCATGGTTAAATATTAAACTAGAAAATATAAACTATTATTCTTGTCTTGTCTATTCGTCCATCAAACCGTTATTGTAATGTTTGTTCTGTTTTTTCGTTGTTTTCATTATTTTGTAAGCGTATCGGTTTGCTTTTATGAAAAAAAAACATGTCGTAATTCGACCGCATATTTCTCTGCACAAAAACCTCACATTAAGAAGGTATAATATGTTTAGTCAAGCAAATATTTCTACTTTCAGATTTTCATTTTCGTTTCCGACTCGATCATCATTACTCATGACTGATCCAAAGGCGCCTTCAAGAAGAAAGTAAGTGCCGAAATTTTCTACCCTTCTTGTTGAATTGGAAAAATACATCATACACGACATAAGTTTTCTTCCAATGGCAATTGTATATATTAAAAAACATCAGCATTGCTACTGTTTCTGCTGACTTATATATACGTTTGTATATTTGGGTCATACATTCAACTTCATTAATTCTGCTCGTGCCATTTTGTCTGATCGATAGCTATGAGTCATACGAAGTCTAGCGAGAGGAAAACGTTTGAAAACAATAATCATGACAAATATAAATGCAAAAACTAAGTCAATCAGTCGTTTCATCGTATTCCTCTTAGTTTTTTCGTCGTTTCTAATCTAAAACGATAATATTTGTAGAGAGCACTAAACAGATACCCTTAAGAGTGCAAATAGACGTGAGGTAAGAATGATGACGTTCGAAGTATACATACCACGTCATTCAAATAAGATAATAGTCATCAATATAATAGAGCAGAGAAACAAACATTAGTATGTGTTCGGTGTAAATGTAACATGCGATTAGTACGTACGATGAAGTTCACATCACGACCGTAGTTATGTATATATATATATATATATGTTTGTGTGTGTGTGTGTGCGTGTGCGTGTAAATATAACTAGGGGGCAAGAAAAAACAGAATAGAATCTGTTTATAGTGAGTGCAATCGGCGTAGCGTTGTACATGAGCGGCCAATAAGAGAAACACATGGAATTTATTAGTTATGTTATTTGTGTGTCTTTAGTTTTTGTTGTTCTTTTTTAGAAATAGACTAGTCATTTTTAAGCAGTAACACTTTTTTTCTCATCAAAATGGGACTCCGAGAATTATTCCGAAAGTATAGAAAAGGAAATCATAGTTCGTCTTGTTCGACGGTGCATGAAAACCCAAAAGTACAGCAGCAATCGAACTCGAACTATCGTGGTTTAAAACCTATTGATTTGAATGCTCCTGCGTAAGTATAAAAAATTCTCTTTTACGTATACGAATATCTTTTCACGTCTGAAATCACAACTAATTCAATACGTTTATTTAGACCGGAAAATGTTTCGGAAAAATATCGCCAGTTTCCATTTCCAACACGGCGTAATATGGTAACAGATGAATATGATATATCAAAAGAATCATTAGGTATTGGTATAAATGGTCAAGTTTTGACATGTTGGCATCGTGCCTCTCAACGTAAATGTGCTCTTAAAGTAAATCAGTTTGCATACATATATTTTTTTTCTTGTCTTATTTATATCTTATAAAATAATTTGAATTTGAATGTAGATAATAAAAGATTCAGATAAAGCCCGACGTGAAGTTATTCTTCATAAGAACGCGTGCGAAGGGTGCCCTTATATTGTTCAAATACTCGATATTTATGTATGGAAAATAATTTCGATTGAAAATTTTCTTCTATTTATTCATTTTCTTGTTGCTGTAGGAAATTTCAAATGAATCTCATCGATATTTATACGTTATTATGGAATGGTTGGTAGACATTCGTGATTTCCATATTGATTATTCAATTGATTTCTCTTTTTTGTTTTCAAAAATATAGTATGGAAGGTGGAGAATTATTTAATCGTATTCGAAGTAAACATGATAAACCGTATACAGAGCGAGAAGTAGCAAATATTATTCTAATGATTGCCAAAGCTGTTGCACATTTACATCATATGGATATGGTAAAGATAGATAACATCTTTAGATTTTTAAAGTAGATTTAATTTATGTTTTCCTTTGCAGGCCCATCGTGAGTAGTTTTAAGTCGGTCAATATATGAAAAGAAGAACTGAATGAATATTTTCAATAGGTGACTTAAAACCAGAGAATTTACTTTTTGCAAATACTGCTGAAGATGCTTTACTCAAATTAACAGATTTTGGATTTGCTAAAGAGGGTAAATAGAAAAAAGAAAACATCATACTGAAATTATCCTTGATTTTTTTATTTCAACAGGAAATAATGAACAACTTCCATTGAATACACCTTGGTAAGACATGATGTAATATAAGTTGAAACAAAACAGAACTTAAAGAATTCAAATTCGTTATGCAGTATAACATGAATTGAGCATTCGTGCATTTTCTCTAGTAGAAGACGATATTTTACTATCGTAATCATGTTTTCTATTTGAGTTAAACATGCCGATGATTAAAAAAAATTATTCGAAGATTTTACTATTTATCGAAGTGTACTATTTGTTCCATTTTTGTTTTCAGCTATACTCCATATTATGTAGCGCCAGAAATCTTGTCGAATAATAAATATGATAAGGTAAAAGAAAAATCAAAATGATGTCTGCTCTGTTTATGTTTTCTCTAATTATTTTACTAAATATATAGGCATGTGATATATGGTCCATGGGTGTCATTATGTATATTCTTTTGTGTGGTTACCCACCGTTTTATTCTGCTCATGGTGGTACAATAAGTGCGGGAATGAAATCTAAAATCAGAGCTGGTGAATATAGATTTCCAAAACATGAATGGAAAAATGTTTCACAAGAAGCCAAATTAGTGATACAACAAATGCTAACTGTTGATCCAGCCGCACGTGTTACAATTGATTGGATTCTAGAATGTCCATGGTTAGTTGGCACCGTACCTGAAACACCGATTGATATTCGTCCTATGCTAGATTCAGAAAATTATGAACAAATGCGAGTATGTAAAAGATTTTCGACAAAACTTGTAGTTCATGCCTAATTTCTTTTTCTTCTTTATGTGTTTTAGATTGAAAGTAAGTCATATGGAAAGAAATCATTCTGCCAAATGCAAAGCGTCAAAACAAATCTGTTTTCTCCTCAAGATATAGATATTTGCGTTGCTCGAGATAACTCTACGATAAAGTCACGTCTTTTAGAAAGAAATGATTGACAACAAACATTTTTGTCGACAGAAATTTGAATTCTATAATTGTAAAGTGCACATTCGTTATTACAACGTACGATAGTAACTATTGTGGACATTCGAAGAATAATTTGTTTAGCTTCTAAACAGTGAGTTTTTCATGTTTCATGTTCTACTCAGATACTTCTGAAGTTCACACCACAATTTCTTCAACAAATTTCATTTTTTCATTTAATATTGATTGACATATAATTCTGTATTGATTGTTGTACAAATACGTCAAGATATTTTAAACTTATTTGGTACGATCTCCTTTAGTAGCGACAGTGAATATTCATTTCATTGAGATATATTGAGACTTTTAAGTAGCTCCCTCAGCAGTTCGGCACTAATCTCTTACGATTTCTAAAAACAAGTAGGGCGAGAGCTTACTGAAATATCACCAGGATTAACAAATCCTGATAAATGTTTAATACATAATCAAATTTTGTTGAAAAATGAATCCTATCTACCATTCTGATTCATTCAATTGGGATCATCTTTTTTACATAAGAATCGATCAACTCTTCTGTAGTCCTAAATGAAAATTTTGATTCCGAACGAATCGATGCATGTTTAGGTATAGATGAGATGGAAAAAGTGTTTTTTTTGTTGCATGCTTGAGATCTTTAACATTTCTCTGTTTTGAGAATAGGAGAATATTTTCTAGAATGTTTTGTAAAAGAATTCGACCAATATAGGTCAATGTGATCAATGCATTTATTTTAACTGAGTAATGCGATGAGCAAAGTTCATCGTATTTTACATAGAATAGTTCTCAGTGTCATGTTTTCACGGTTTTCTTTATTCGTCATCTGTAGTTGCCGCTGCAAATCATGCTCAACGTCGAGCGGATGCTGATGACGAGGAAACTATAAACCAACTTACACCAGATAAATCACGTATTGCGCAACGCGCTGCTGCTAAGCGACAACGTCAAACGGCAACTGAAAACGTTCCACCACCGTTATCTCAAATTACAGAAGGCGAATAAATATTTTATGATCATCTTTTTTTTTCATCGAGCAGTGGATTTGTTGGTCGCGTTCTATTGTCTTCATAGGATTTCAATTATTTTCTTTTTCTATTCATTCGTTAATTGAAGCAAGCAATGACTATATTCTCAGTAACATTGTTTGGGATGTGAATCATACTTTGTATTTCTTGTAGTTATGTGCAAATTTCTAAATTTTAGAAAAACTACTTTTTAACTGCATATCTACATGTATCTCGGAAAGGAAATTCTAATAAAATAAAATAATTTGTGTATTTGAACTCATCTCTCTAGATGCTTATTTCTATAAAACAATTAAATTGTCCAGGAGCAAAGAAAATTTAATTACGAGTCTTTCTCTGATGTCTTTTTATTTAATATGAAATAAAAACAAAACACGTCTGAGTTTTGCCAGTGCCTACAGTTCAAGAGATAAAATCTTTTCTTTCAAAAAAGTTAAATATTCCAACAAATCAACTAAAATTAGTTCTCAATGTTCAACGAAAATTGTTGCATGACGGACACTTGAGTGATTATCAAATAGCCGATGATTCGAAATTCGATTTAATTATTTCAATCCAGTATTCTATAAATAAATCATGAGATAATGCATTTGTAAATTAATTATATTCATATACTTCAAAATGGATTGGAAATCGAAATGAACGTGACACATTTGTAATAACTTTTCAAAAGGTAAATTAAAAATCATAGAAAACAAATACTTATAACATGAGCTCTTGCATTTGGGTAAACATGTCTATCTTTTTTTTTCTTTTTGCCATTTATTTACATTTCAATTGTTAAAAAAAAGATTTTCGTTGAAAAACGATCGTTCTTCTATTTCTATGAATTTGATCATCGATCGATTGACAGTCTTTAATCTTATTCAAAGTAGTGAATCACCAGTCAATTTCCGAAAGAAACAAGTTTATTCAGTTCTGCAAAGCAGCAATGTCAAAACGACATGAAGGATAGGGTCGATTACAAGATGTAGACTTTGTCTATTTACTCATCTGGTCATTTTGATAATCTCTCTCTATTCTCTCTATGCTTTTCGATTTTTCTTTCCAATATTGTCTATGTACATATATATATATATATATAAGCTGTCCGAGAGCAATTGCATTGCTACATATTTTATTGTTTGTCTATTACTGAAATATGATTGGTTTGCGTCAATAAATATTGAAATTTTTCTACACCTGGATCGATATTTTGCTTATCAGATGAATTCTAGAGAAAACATCGAACTGTAGCATGAAAAGTACAGAGCTGCGTGTGTATCAAGTCAAATGTCGATTTTTATTCAATCAATAATTCATGCATTGAAAAAGTAAAGCTCGGAAACTAGGCATTATCATTTGGTGAACGCTCAATGCAACAGTACATCAGCAATGATTATTTCAAAGAGAAAAAAACCAGATACGAGACACTTTCATGCTATGTAATGCACAATCAATCTGAAGTGCACTAATTTTGATATATGCTTTTAGGGTATCGCTGAAAACAAGAGATGTCATCGACATGCAGAGAGTCTTTCGCATGAGACGCATTCTTCCAACTGAAAAAGAATTTTACCTCGCCACGTTTCGTGAAACATTTCGAACTAAATCGTTGTAGAAAACGTATTTTAAAGCGTTAGTAATACCCAGAATGATGAAATACTTATTTCGAAACATCCGAACGCCGTGAAATAGCTTAGAGTGTTAAACTGAGTTTTCCTTCTCAAATTCAATGCTTCATGAAGACAGAGCAGCAAAGATTTTCGAGTAGGATTTGATTGTCATTGAAAATAGGAATTGAGCCAGTGTGAATCACAGATTGTAGACTCTTGTAAATTATCTACTCACCTCGTTATTGAATTAAAATTCCAAAAGACGAAACAAATCGATACATGGTTCTTTTTGACAGTCTATAACGTAAAAATATAATATACTTCATGTTTCCTATTTGGAAATCGTCCGAGACTTTCGATACACATATCTAGCAGTCCTGGACGACATGATATAAAAGTCTGACGTTTGTCTGAATTTCTAAAAGTTTTCATAGATGGTTCGCCTGTACATTTCATATTCAAAATTTCAATAGAAATTCTTTAAATGGATTGATTGTTTATTATTCACGATATCTTTATTGTCTATTGACATATTTGGAATTGCATTTTTTTATTAACAGTTATTGGAAAGTTTCAATACACTTGATGTTATTCGAAGGATAATAGCTTATATTCAGAGTTGAAGATCATATGTGTACGTTAAAATCATTTTATGGAATTGAAAACTGTTTTCACTTCTCCATCTGTTTCATTTTCATAGAAATACGGTATTAACTTTACTAAGGCAGTGCTGTTTTTACAACAACTGACTTATTTCAAAAACTGCAATGATCGCTGTTCTTACACTGTATCGGAGTGAATACAGATTTTTGAAAGACAAACGACTACATGAATAAAATATATTTCAGATAGCGAAAGAATTTTTATTAATATGACTCACTAGAAAATTTACTCCTACATCGTGAGTTTTAGTATTTTGCTGTAGTTTTTCCTATGGTTGCATTTATACATATAGATATGAGTGAAATGCAAAACTATTGTACCGTTGTGAGAAAAAGAAAAGAATGAAAATTTGTTTCGATTTTCAAGATCATAGGCAATACGTTGTAGCGTACTATATGCTAGAAGAATATATATTTTTTCCCGAACTATATCACTCTTAATTTGATAGAGATACAATAATTCCTTGAGATGTATTAGAAAACATTATTCTGCAGTATTTAAGTATAAGCGTGATAGATCATTTGATAGGATCCGGTCATACTATCGGTCATACTATTAGAATGATGTAAAAAGCAGTTCTGAACCTGTCTATGACTCCACTTTAAGTGAAAAGTCGCGTGAGAGAATGAATTGTGAAGGTTAACAGGAAGTTTATAAAAGAAGACAGATAGGATGTGACATCAGAGTTTTTTTCTACTAATGTTTTCTCTGAACAAGTGTATTATATAAACAGCACATGGTGATATGATAGCCCCTGAAATGACGAATGGATTGAAATACAATGCGTTGTATCTGCCTTTGGTTTCTAGCATAGTTGTCCATAAAATAATCTTGAGTGACAGAAAAATTGAGGAATGAGTGTGCATACGATGCTTGGAAAAAGTATCAAACAAAGCGCAATCGCAATGCCAATCAATCTCATGTTTAAAAAGCACAGACTATTTACCATAAATTCGCCAAGTTCCGACAATCAAAGAGAAAGAGGAAAAAGTCGGTTGTGTGTTATTCTTTTCAATAAATGGCAGCGAAAATCGATCTTTTCAAACTTGAGTGCCTAACAGTTCGATATTGGTTACAGATAAATTCATGATTACTTTTGTGGTTGTAAGGAATTTCTAGAGGAGCTCAATCTGAAAAAAATCGGAAGGATCAATTTAAAGGAACAAGAGAAATAGAGCTTTTACATCTTAGAATATAACGGTACAATCATTTTGCAATAGACTCATTTCCTTGAAATACAGAAGATGATATTAGGCGAGTTTCACAGAGTCGTCGTCCGATAGAGAATTATGTAGTATTGTGAAATATTGAAAGATTTTGTTCGTGCGACTGTTTGTAGAATGAGTACTATTCTGCTGCAATCCAATTGTGAAACACATAGTTAGAAGTGGAGAATATTATTGGAGTTATCATTCAAAGCTAATATCTTTATGTTAAGGACAATTCTATTAATATTTTGTGCCAATATTTTCAGATTGTGATTTAATTTTGAAATTTGACGCCTTTATCCATAAACATAATCGCATATTTTCTCAATAGAATAAAAACATATTCTCTCATGAGTTCAAGAATCAAAACTTGACTTTGATTTGAATATGCGTGAAATCAATGTGGCGAGATCTATGCTCTTCCGAATCGAAAGAAATGAGCTAGTGAAAAATCATACGCTAGCTATTTTGAGCAGTTGGAAACATGCATTAGCTTGAATATTTATTTAGAAAAATAATATTAATTATTGATCCCAGCTGTATTTCACAAATGGGATTCCATGAAAAACTCTTTATTAGTTTAATGCAATGTACTGAACTCTTTACATATCACTATGACTTCACAAAAAAATAAAAGCCATGATTCTAGTCGTATTTAAACTGTACAAAGAAAACCTGGATTTATATCAACGAGCAGTCTCCATTGAAAATATTCGTAAAGTCTAATCACAGTTGTTTTTCAAATGCGAATGTAACGCATTGATAGTCATACATTGGAGTGTTTTCCCTAAATCAAAAAATAATAGGATTTTACCACTGAATAAATGATGAATAAAAAGATCTGAAAACTAAATGGATAAAAAAAAATAAAAACAGTCATGAGAGAAAATTGGAAAAAAATACTGTTGAGATTTTCGGAGCGAGCAAGAAGTTTATGATCAAATGAAATAGTGCTCATGCAATAAAAATTTCTTTCCATGTCCATTGTTGTGCTGCATTTTGACTTCGACAATCTTCCAAGTATAGAAGTTTCCCATCAGTTACTACGCATTTATTGGTTTCTGTTGAACGAATTTGTAGCGTTTCATTATTATAATCCCATTCGCCTTTTGGAACCCATCTACCCCTTTGCGTACAAGGTCTGTTAAAGAAAGAAAAATGCAGTATGATTAGTTTAAGAGAATCGAAAAGCGTGTCATACCGTGAGACAATAACATCCAGCTCAGTTACAAAACACTTTTCATCTACGGACCATTCACCTTCAACATTTATACGAAACATTTGATTTCCACCTTGGCCATGACAACCTGACACACCAAGAGTTCGATCGCCAAGTGTATCAGCACATTTATCTTGATACTGAACATTACGCATTTCACCCCAAATAGCATTGGCTGGTGGTAAAGGAAATTTTTCAACCATGTCGTACGCAACTTTATCCATATACCATTTAAAACTTGAACAATTCAATCGTTGGCGTAACGCTTTATACTCACTGGTGTCACCTATGTCAAGATGAGCATGATTCGGTCGACGACGTAAATAGTATTCTTTATATTCATCCATCCAAATCTAATTAAATGTGGAAAAATCAATGTTTTTTAAAGCGATGATATATCAAAATAAAAAACCTAAGCATAAAATCCTTGTTTAGAAAATTTTCACTTATGGAAATACTAAATGTTTGTATAGTTTTTCATTGACAATTTTTCCGATAGACAAGCCGAAGTTTGAAATATCTTTCGTCTCATATCATTCTTGAGTGTTCAATTACGTTTTTGGTTGAGAGATACGCAAAATTATTCAATATCTAGATTTTTCGACTTTAATCATCTATGACTGCACCAAACAAGAGATGCAAATTTTTCGTCCAAAGTTATTCGCTGATGAAGGACTTCTATCTTTAAACTTACGATTCCTCTGATGTCTAGTCACATGTAACTATTCAAGTCGAAATCATCTTGTCAGATACAGTAAGATTTTTATACTATTTAATAATGTCTATTCAATAGTGTTCAGCATTAGAAATAAAATTGTTTCAACGAGATGAACGCGGGCTAGAATATGTATATTTGTTCATTAAACGACTAGAAGATCTATAAAATGTATTTGTGCTATGTTTTACGATAACACGAAATTATTTTCAACTAGTTCAAACCAATAATTGACACTTCGGGGCAATTATTAAGAATTCGTTTTCGTCATCTTACATTTCTTTTTCAACAATCACGGGAAATGTTTAGTTAAAATAAGGCATTCTTTAGGCTTTCCGTTTTCAATGCATTAGCTAAGAGGTATGGAGTACCGAAGAGCAATGTTTAATTAGAAGAAATAGAGCCAGCAACATTCTATCGTACTTTAGATGCGTCAAAATGAATCCAGTTGAGAGATGTTTGACGAATATCACATGATAGTTGTCGGGATTAAATTCTAGGGTTTGTTATACTTGATCGATTCTGTCCTCTGAATCGTCGAAAACATGATGCCTTCGTTTTTTTCTTTCACTGCGTTCCGACCATCCTTCACAAGCGCAGTATAAATCATAATATTCAAAATTATGATTTGATGGTCAAGGCTGTGACTGGTTTGAACTAGAACTGTTGCTTTTAATCAATTAGATATACTAAGTCTTACAATAAAATATATGTAAACACCGAGATTTTGTGCAAATTCACGAATTATTTATATCTCATTGTAAAAAAGGTTTCCACAAAAACATCGATGGTAAAGATTTGATGCCACCACCTACTGGTCGATCTAAAGGGAAAATCGAGACTTCCTACTTCGAAGTATTTTGGAAGTACGAGCGAATTACCAGGGACAGGGAGTAAAAAGAAAGTACAGAAGTATTGCTTTCCTCCTTGGGTTGACGCGTATTAGATTGCAATTTTTTACTAAACTGTGACTCTGTAATAGGGTCACAAAATCTACATTTGTTTTTGCTTTTTTTTACAGTCTACATTACTGACAATGAGCGTCCAAAGCATCAAATTTCAATTCGAATTTCATACTTCAGCTACTCGCATGTGATTGATATGACTTTGCTGCAGGTTTCCATCTTTAGGATGCATACTTCGTTTGCGTGGTCCTCGATAGATATGTCCAACATGACTACATGTCACCCTGAGAGTAAATCAAAACATATGAAAATTCATGAGTAGATAGAAAACTTTACCATTCGACTTGTCCACCACACATCCAAACTTTAAAACTCAATTCGTACTGTTCACCTAATTCGTTGAAAGTGTATCAAAATTATACTTCTCAATAACAAAACACATACCTCCCCTATAAAAGACATATTTTATTTTAAGGTGACAATTTTTTCTCCATTGAATATCAACTCACCAAATTTTTATGTTTGGATCATAGGCACCGAGTTCAAAAAACCATTTTCTATCAATAGCAAGAAGACCACCAGCATGCTACAATGAACTTCATGCATTTATAATAAAATTTTTCATATGAAAACTCACAGTAGGACTTTTATATGGTTCAGATGCATATTTCATTTTATTACGTTCACGTTCTGGTAGTTCCGTTTCTTTGTATAAGAAACCCCATTCCCAGATACCTCTAAAACGCGTTCCGCCAAAATACGCTGTACCATGATGTAAAGTGTTCCAGTCGATTCCATCCACGATTGGAATTGCAAGTGTTCTACGGTTTAAAGCTATGCGAGTCAATAATGGTGGCAACCAGTTCGTCACCTAAAGTGAAGAAAAAAATGCAATAAAATGTTCAAATACAAACAAGAAGCTTACACATTCACAATGAGCATCTAATATCACAACGACATCTCCTTCAGCAGCACGAGCACCGACAACGCGAGCTTCCACTAGACCAACTCTGTGAAATAAATAATAGAAGAAAATTGTAAAAATAAATGAGTAGATGTATTACAATAGTTTCTAACAGGACGTCTCATCATCTTTCTTGTAGAAGACATTGAACATAAGCATCGGATGTTACATAAAAAATTAAGTTTGACTTGGGCTCTGTAATATTCTTTGCCTCAATAGGCGAATTATAATCTTTGAGAAATATATTGGGTAGCCATAAGCATCGGGATCGCTGAGGATTGACAAGATATAGATATGTAAATTTCCTTTGTTTTAGCTAAAACTCAACTCTATATAGTTTTCATAGGATCTTTAGGTATCAACTGATGATTTTCTCAAATTCTTTACACGATTCAAGGCTTCGCATAATTTACAGATCGTACTCATTGAAATTGCAGAAAATCATTGTAAATATATTTTGTAAAATTATTTCCAAGAGCAGTATATCGGTTGCTAAGGAGAGTAGCTCACGTAATAACCAAATCTAATCGTGTACTATTCAATAGGTCTATAAAGAATTTGTTACAATAACAACCAGAAGAATATTTCATATAAAATCATGTAGATAATTCTTTCAGAACCAGTAATAAATCATTAAATTCGCTAAATACGTATATGAAAGAGGTTATAACAAGATCGAAAAGTATAGTTATGAAATAATTGCAAACTAGTTATAAGCTTCTTAAAAAGTTAGATACAATAGTAGCACCTCAATACTTGTAATACGAACGTTTTTATTCTTACATCAATTATGTAACTGTATAGCCATTCAGAAGTCTAAAAGAGACGATTAGTTTTCATCTATGAATAAATTACTCGTTTGAGTTCATCAAGGGTATTTTGCTGATTATTGTGAGAGAAATTTTTAAGAAAAAGACTCCGTAAGTCAACAAAATAGTCAATAGGCAAAGTCCTGAATATTGGATGATGGATTATTGTGAGAGAAACTAGGGTAAATCGGTGATGAATATTTGTTGCACCAAAAAATCTTATTCATCTTAAACATAAAACTGGATGCTGTAAAATGGTTTTGAAGAAATTCTTGCCTTGCTATTCAATCGTGTAGTGGTACGGGCAAAATGATTTTATCAGCTTGTTGTTAGTGTTCCGTGACAAACAACCATTTTCAACAATGAAAAAAGCAGCGCTTAAAAGTGAAAATTATGCAAGACTAAACCGATCGATGCTTATGAAGACTCGGGTTTAGCAGCAAAATTTACAAACTTTTATCTAAGAAACTCTTCATGAACATAATACGTATGAGTATTACATTCATTTTTGAGGTATTAATATAAGTGAATGAACTGCAACCAAGGTGAAAATTCGTCTTAATCTCGGATTTCTATTTCATCGCCTGGCATGCGACTATTCATCTACATTGATATAAACATGACAATTCAACATCCGGGAGATTATAACAGATGACCTAGTGCATCTGTAATACCTCGTGAAAACAATATTATTTACCGCTTTTTAGTTCGAACATATTTGACGAGACCGTTCCATTTCTTAATATACACGGGTAAACGAACAGTAATATGTTCGTCATCACTATAATCATCGACCAGAATGATATTTCTCAATAATTCTTTTGGGCTTGTATTTATTACTGAGTGGAATGTTCGTACTAATGTTGACCAACCTTCATCGTAGAAAACAATCACAACCGAAGCTGTCGGTAATTTATCAACACTTGGATAATTCCAATTTTTACATTCTTGCGGTCTTGTAAAATCTCACGTTTTAATTCAAGATTATTTATTATGTTTTCTTTTACCTTGTATCACGTGCGTGCCTATCTAGAGAAATTTTGTCACTTGCTACTTCATTAAAACCGTAGTCGGCAACAGATTTTGCTGCTAGTTTCTTTTCTTCTTCGTCGTTCAAGTGAACACCTTCACCGTTCTCTCCGGGACTGGATATTTGTACTACATCTTTTGGCTCATAATTTCCTAGCATACCATTTGTCATGACAGGTTTTAAATGTCGTGAATTAGTCTCTGCATATTGAAAACCTGGCCGATCTAGAATTTCATTTCGTTCGTCAATTGAATCGATAACTCTCTCATTGACATGGGGTGATGGTGACGTTGTTGTTGTTGCGCTAGTGTCATCATTGAATGAACGAAGAAAATATACAAGGAATATTACATAGACACTTAGAAAAACGATTAAGAATCGACATAGACGGCCTCGAATCATTTATCTCGTGATCTACGATGATTTGGCTTTCGAAACAAATTAGTTATCTACAAAAAAAAATAATAAGCAATTTGAATCATGTTATTATTATGGTTCGAAATTTTTCATATGTTTAGACCAAAAAACTGAGTAACTCTTTTCAACATAGTTAGGTTGGACAAAATATTAGTGAACCAAGTATCTAAATTGAAAGTCAACTTAGTCGAGACCTTTCGTATCAGGTCTCAGTAAAAAAATAGAAACTCTGTGATTGAAAACTATTTTTACGTTCTCATAAGAGTTTAGCATAGTATTATTCGAACTGTTCCAAACAACTTTTTTACACATCATCTCCCTCAACTATGGTACATGTCTCTCTTATGATCCAGCAGAAGAGCCATCCTGGAACCTCTATCTTATCATCAGTGGAACACAGTGCTCTTCAGATCATCCTACGATAAGCACAGTTCCTCATGAAATGTACTCAAAGCACTACCTTAGACAATTTTTTCAATGTAACAATAAAATTCAAATCGAATGATATTCGACAAGCTAAATCTCTTCGATTTTCAACTACAAAAATGCCATGTTAAATAGGAATAATTTCAAGTTTATATTCATTATCACAATTACTTGTTTAAAGAAAACAATTATGCAACACTCTCTATTAAAATGGAACGTTCGTTGAAACGAGCTCCTTATATGCGATAAATCAGATCACAATGAAAATTACTCTCAGTTTCATATGAACAAAATACTTCTAAACACAAACGCACACTAGCGTGAGTGTTGGTGTTAGGTAACTAATTAAATAAGAACGATGAATAGTTTTTCTTATACATGTAAGAAATACAAAGGAGAATTCAAGATTATCTCTCAATAAAACTAACTCTTTTCAAAACGACTGGTTGTCGGAGTCGTTCCTCTCGAAAGATACAGCAGACAAAACTGACATCTTTCACAGATCTATAGCATAATCTATTAGAAAAGTTTCTTTCATATTATGACACTGAATGTATTGTATTCCTTTGGGATATGTATCTTTCCAATCAAAAGTTGGATTGTGATAAAAAGCAGCGATTAGTAGTAGTACGATGTAGAAATCGAACAGTTGCACGGCTGAATTCAAGATGACATTAAAAAATGAGATGAGTATTAACTTTATAAAGGAAGTTCTTTATGGTGATATCCTTTTTTTAGGTAATTCAGTGAATTTTAAAAAATCGATCTTATAAGATCGCAAAGATGAATACGATGTTCATGGTTAAAATCCCGCGCGTCTATCCCTGGCAAATATAGTTTTTCTCTGAAGGACAACGTGATAAGAATAGTTTTGAATTTAATTTGACTGTAGAGTGAATTGTTTTCGATTTTGTAACATTATGGCTCGTGATGGAAGAACCATGGCCACAGTTATTTTTAAAATGCTTTTTTCCTCTTGTTTTTAGTATCTGCAGTAAAAAGTCGTGTCAGTGGATAGCCATTCGTTAGAGATCGTTGTGTAAAACTGGCATGGCTGATAACGTGAAATAAATCAGATTTTGTGACGAACAATATTAACATTGTGACAATATTAATAGAGTTCGAGCATCGCCACTTCATATAGTTATTTAAATTTAAAACTACTTTTAGACTGATAATGAGTTGGTATTTACATTCAAAAGATTTATGCCGTTCAAATTAACTATCATAAGCGTCATAATTAGTTTAAACACTGTAGACTAATGAATCAAACCTAGACGAACATCTCGTTTTATGCGCAGGAGATAAGAGAGCTGCTTGAGTAAGAATGTTATATGCTATCGAAACATCTTCAGGCAAGATTTGAGTTCTCTTCTTACACATAGGAGCTTGGATTTCTTGTTGTATCACTTTAACTTCTTACTCTCACCCTTTCGGTTTGCCCATATACGTATGTAATAAACTTCAGCGTTGCATATCTTTTCTGTTCTGACATTTTAGTCGTTTTCTTTCATGTAGATGAGAATAATTGTTAACTGTTTCTATGTCAAAAGCATGTAAGAGGCACGAATAAAATTATAGATATCATGATTCATTTCTAGGGAAGCAACAGAGACGAAGATTGATCCGTATACACCGTCACTATTTCATGGATCAAAACAAATAATCGACTTTTTCCTGGCTCTCAGCATGAAAGGAAATTTACTCTAACAATTATTTGATTTGATTTTTCAGCGAGGAAAATATTTTTTGGAACATATTGATTTTCTATAAACTCTGACAAAAGCTAGTTGGAATCAAGGAATCCAAATGCGAAATCGGATCTTTAAATTTTATACTGAATTTTTCAAATTTTCGAAATCGTTTTGTAGCAGTGAACCGGAAAATAAAGTATACAGTTTGAAGATAATGATTAAAAATTCAGGCTCGTCGTTCCTGTCTAGTGTTGGTTCAACTTTGTAGAAAAGCTGTACTTTTTCGAAAAAAATACTTTCTTTAGTAAAACCGTCAAATCGAGTAATTGTAAAAAATAAATCCCCTTTCATGGTGAACAGCAGTAACAAACTAATGATTGATGTAGATCGGCAACCGTAGTAGCGGCTATTATCACCCTAATATTCCTATTGGTTCTGTTGCAAAAAAAAACACACAGTGTGGAACACATGAAATAATAAAATAAAACACAAATCGTGTGATTTATCAGATGATGTCGAAAAGTTATTTTTTCACAAAGCAACATAAATTAAAAAGAGTTTGCATAATTGCGATGATTAAAATATCCTGGTCAATCATTCGAAACGACGAGTACATTGTAAAATCTTCCATGATACTATTCAACTTGTATAACCGAAGGGACTCCGAACCAACATTTGCTCGCAAAATAATAAACAAAATTACTTATTGAGAAGGAAAAACGTCAGTGAGAAGGCATCTTATATTTAATTTGTGCTATATATTTGTGATGAAAGTTAACAATTTAAACAAGAAACACTTTAATGTGCATGGTTAAAGAGAGGTCGACCAGAGTTATGGCGTAGTCTCAGGCAACCTTCAAGTTGAAGGGTACTCTTTCATATTGAATAGTTTTACTATGATTGTTTTATTCTAGTTGGGTGTTTCAACGATGTTAATGTGTACTATTTTTATTGGTTCGGCGCATGACTTACTTGAAGTCTACGCATAATTCATGCAAGCAACCAAGCTCATGTCTACCGAAAGAAAGTTATACACTATGAACAATTGTTGACGTATGCACAGGCCTAGAATATTAAGAACGAATGTTCGACCAATAAAGGATATCTAACTACCGGAGAATAACTACTAAGTCAACACTGGGTGCATTGTGTAGAATAGAATGAACTAGAAATACTGTGGTTGCAGATCAACCGGCTCGTTTATAGGTAGTTTGATACTAAACTTTTACAGGAGTTTTCAAATCGATATCATAATGTTTATCACGAATACAAGGTAACTTGTAAAGATTAGTTTTGGCCTGATGTTTCATAAGACGATAGTCATCAAAGAAAATTCTTTCTGGTTATTATTTGAGACCTTATTCTCAAAAACCTAAACGAAGAGAAAACCTCAGTTAGAGAAAAGAACACTCACTTAACCAGCCTTATATGTTCGATAAATAAACTTGACTAGACGAAGAATTCAGGAGCCTGGAGCAGTCACATAGTTCTTGTAAAATATGACTGTGCAATGTATCATTGATTAAAAAATTAATTTCATCAATGTAGCTATGCTCAGTAAATTTCTGAAGTACCTTGCATTAAAAATGCAACGTGGCAAGTTTCCATGGGGATTCGAAATGTTGTTTTGCATGGATAAAAATTATTTTAAATAAAAAATTTGTTTGTTCATACGTAGAGTCAAATTTTTAAATTGATCAGCACAACGATTATATGTGCCAGAGTCGATCTGAAAATGGATTCGGAAACTAATTATATTCGGACGTACCCTGATTGTGAATTTCTTTCCCAGATAACAATGAAGCCATTTTGAACTAATATAACAAATTTCGTCGAACTTCACATTACATGATTTGTTCTACGACGTATAAACACCTTCTGCATCTTAGAAAAATGAATTCGGCCGTGTCATATTTATTTTTAATCAAATCAATGGAATTTTCTACATCAGCTAAATTCAGTCGATAATCTCTTTCCTTCATCCAGCCAAAGGAAAGAAGAGTTTTTGCGTCATTTTTCTGCTTCAAACGCGGTCAATTGTTGAAATTGCTTGGGTCCCCTTGTTGGTGCTTGCAACTGTTTGATCACCTTACATGGATTTCCAACAGCGACGACATTCGATGGAATGTCTTTTACGACGACACTGCCAGCACCGATAACGCTATTATCCCCAATAGTTACTCCAGCGACAATGATAGAACCACCTCCGATCCAAACATTATTACCTATACGTATAGATTTACCATACTCTAAACCGTCCAGTCGTTGCTGTGGATCAGTTGGATGTGTTGCTGCATAGAGTTTTACATCAGGTCCAATGAGTACATTATCACCAACGTAAACTGGACATGTATCAAGTATAATTAAGTTGTAATTAGCAAATGAATTTTTTCCCCAAAACACATTATAACCGTAATCACATCGAAACGGTGTTTCGATAACTGAATTCTGTCCGAACTCGCCGAATAGTTTTCGGATTATTTCATCACGTTGTTTCGCTTCATTTGGGAGAGTGGTGTTATATTGATGAATAAGTTCTCGGCATGCTGATCGTTCATTTAATAATTCTGGCGTAAATGCGTCGTACAATTCGCCGACAAGCATCTTCTCTTTTTCCGTACGTGTACTCGTTGACATCTAGAGCAAAGAATATTGAACTAAGCCATCATAGGTTCTCTCGTGTAAACGGAACTATTGTATTTTTATGAACCAACCTACCTCGAACAGACCAGAGATAGGTTTGATTGACAACTTTCAGTCATGGAACAATGGTACCATCGAAAAGAACAATCGAAATGACTACGAGAAACATTTAAAAACCTACTGGCATTCATATAACGAATTGCTAATTAATTATTACGAACACAAAGTACGCTAATAACTATGATTTATGCCTGTAAATGAATAGATGAGAATTTTTTCGTAATATATCCGTCATAGAAGCAAACACCCAACTATGACCTACTAATTGACTGTATACTATGACTAAATAAAAGTTTCAATTAGATCGGTACAAGATTCAAAGAATCCGCGTTCATGAACTGATAATCAATAGTAGCAAGCTCAAATGTCAAAGTTTTATTGAGAAGTAAAATATTATTGTTCAATTTAAAAAAGGTGCCATCTGCACGAGAATACTCTCAATTAAGACATTTTACAGTTTAAAAATTTCAATCTCGAAGAAATCTATTTTTCTCAGAGGATCGGATATTCTGAAAAAAATAGTGATTTATGATTGCAAGAAAAAATCATTGAATTTACTTGGAAGTCCAATTTATCGAAGCAGATATGTTAATTGGTATTGATCCTGCTAACAAATGTGGCACGTGTGTTTGTATGAGACGTTTTATGTTCGTATAGTTAATCTAGGATCTTTCGAAAATATTTTAGTTTGCGAAAGAAAACAATCTCAGCAAGCATCACTAGTTTTTCATAGGTGATGATTAAAAATCTTTCTTAATTCTTTATTTCCTCATGGGAATTCACGACTAAATATTATGTAAAGTAGCACGGTATGTGTCTCGAGAGAAAACTTTCTAAAATTCAAACTATGTTGCACAGAAACATGTTTAACTTTATACTTTGATACCTTTGAGGATCACGTGAATTAAGAGTAGTTTGCACACATTTGTGAAACATTTTAATTCACAGAACATTTCTAAATGTGACTGGTGGTCGATTCTAACAATACCGCTCTCAATTCAGTGGGCTTGGGCTTATCGAACAGCAACTTCTATTGTGTTCATCATAGTTTCCATAATGCTTTACTCGAGACCAGAATCTACAGAAAAAATTTTACCATATTAAAATAATACAAAAGAGAAGCTCTTCTTACGAATGATCTGACAACGAATCTAACAGCGATAGATAACAGCATGGCAGCAGAAGCTTTATCAATTATATGCATACGTGGTAAAATATGTGACTATTCGACGGAAGATGTCGTCCAATAAACAAAAGACATCTATTCGTCGCTGTCAATCAGTGATTATTTATAATGTACTTGACGTGATCTTTATATTGAATAGAATCTAATGTGAAATTCGGTGGCCGATTTCAATTTCAGCAAGTTCTATGGTTTCAGATTGACTTTGATTTTATTGTTTTCCCGTAATCTTTGTTCATATTATTTTTCATCGGAAAGTGCCAAAGTCACTGTTTCGAATAGTTCAAATAGAAATTCTTTTTATGAAGTTAATTGTTGTCAATAAAGTATAACATTTTTAATTCAAGAATATTCATCCTTAAAACTATATTTCTAGGTAGTCCATTCAAAAAATCTTCAATGAATCCTGTTATAAATCAACGTGTAAAGATTATATTTATTTGTGAGCAACATGCATAAAATAGTGGCTCAATCAGTGTGATCTTATATTTTCTTAGCGACTAGGAAAAACTAGGTCCGAAATATTTTAACTCGATTGACGTCGACTCGATGATATTTTTGAGTTCTCTATTTTCACACTATCATGTATCAAGATATGCGTATTCGTCAGTCAATGATGATTTTATTTCTCTCTTCTCCGATTACTAAGCCATTCCTTTTACTCTATCAGAACGATTGCTCATAACTTGTCAACTATTACTCATTTATAAAGTGTTGAAGACAAAGGTTCGACGACATTTTCCATGACTAATACGTCAATAATGATGTCAAAATTCGTCTTTTATTCAATATAATAGTAGACTGCTGATCAGAGTTATTCAATAATTTTTTAGTGCCTACATAAAATTTGTTTTCTTCATGTGATTGAGCAAATTCTCACTATACTGAAATTTCATTAGTTCTACTAGATATACATGTATATATAAACAGGTAGGGAAAAAGAGAATTCACTACCATGTTCTCGTTAATTTACTTCAAATCAGTTTTGATATTCGAAAAATGGATAGCAATCGGATGGAGCTAATACAAGTATGATTCATACAATATCCTGTCGGCCAGTATCTTTCAACTTAACAATACGTTTCAGAAAGGAATTCAATATGCTGAACAAGCTGCAAAATATGAAAATGAAAAAAGCTACCAAGGTGCTATAACGGTATGGGGGTAAATCAGCGAAAAACATTTTAGCGAAAAATGTTTGAGCGAAGAGATCTTTTAGCGAAATGTTTTTTGGTAAAAATATATTTTGTGCGAATTGTGAAGGATAAAACAGAAGTGTAAAATAGAGAAATCTTCAATTTAATGAAACATGAAAAATCATGTTCTTTTTTTATTTAAAATAAATGTAATAGATGAGCATCAACGATATAAGAAATATCGCCTTAGAAAAAAAAAGAATTCCAATCATAAAATCAATGAATAATTGTAGAATGTTGAACCACGATCAATTGTAGGCCATGAATAAATTCCAACAGAGTAATTTGTTTTTGTAAATATATACATCATTGAACGATATAACATCACTTACGGACGATTAGATATCGAAAAAAACGAATAAAATAGATTAACATGCCGAGAAAAGTGAAACGAACAAGAGCTGTTGCATATGTATACACATCAACATGGTGATTCATTGTCAAGCAAATGATTGAATCTTATCAAGAAAAAATTGCTCTAATTTCCACAGTCGCTGTTTTATTGCTAATAAAAAAACTTTGAGCTTTGGGTATTTTACTTTTCGAAGGTTTTATTTTCGCTATTGTCAAATTTCACTGAAAATGTTTTTCGCTGTTATAATTTTCGCTCAAACGACACCATATCGCTATAACTGAATATCTGACTGCAACGGAATGTTTTCTACAGGCGACAAAGTGTGAGTTACTCTCACCATATTTCAAATCAAATTCAAAAAGGCTTTCTATTTTGTATGCACATTCGAGATGGAATCATGAACAAGGGGACAAAGGAAAAGCTACGTGCAAAAATTGAGAAGTATTTAAAACGCGTGGAAGAGCTTCAAAATATGATAAACTGTGCATCGAACAAAACGAAAAAACTGACTGATGATGATACAACTAGCGCAAAGTGCGAAAATAATAAACATGATGATGAAACCGGTGATGCTGAACGGAAACAGATGGTGCAGAAGTTTGAAGGTAGTTTTTCATTGTAATATTACAGTCATTATTCTATTTCTTCATACATCTTCGTTATTTTAGGAGCTATTGTAATTGATCCTAAAGTGAAACTCGATGACGTCATTGGCTTAGAACACGCCCGAGAAGCATTAAAAGACGTTGTTATTTTACCCATGCGATTTCCTCAACTGTTTCACGGTGAGTGTCATAAATTATTCTATGTACTGATTCGCAACAAATCTCCAACACGTATACAATCCATCCCTGGTTAACACTTAATGCGTTGTATAGCGTCAAATGAACTATGAATACCGTGATGAAAATTCAAACTTTTGCCATGCTAATAGACAGATATTGGGCTTGTACTGTAGTAGCCAGGACCTTTTTATGAAAAATTTGAATGATGCATCCACTCTTATAGCTCTACCTAAGGATGCACATTATTACTGAAGTTTCTTCTACATATTTCTCATCAAATCAATGCATATACCTTGCAAGTACACATTCTATTACAATACGTGCGTCACGAGCAGCGATGGTAACAAGGTAAAAAATCTTCAAGACTCCCACACTTGCCTAATCTGCGTACCATCATTCACGATTAGAATTTGCCAATTGAACCTAGACATTGAGTTTCATTTGCGTTGATTGACGAGAATTAATAATAGGAATCAATACTATGATAAAATAGTGGCGCAACCAGGAAATCACGGGTGCCCGGGTGGTGCCCATAATCTTTAAAAAAAGTCATTCACAATAGTTAAAATTTCTTCTGATGCTCAATTGATTTTTTTAATTTTTGCTTTTCTAAAGAAAGAAACAAAAGTTCATTAATTGA